>CAKNYM010047868.1:5980-53677 GCA_932195095.1 Andricus curvator
AAATCTTTAAATTCTTTGAGAAATTTTTTGAAATTTATTAATTTATTCATTCATTTATTTTATTAAAAATTAGATCATCTGAATTTTTTAAATTCTTTATCAAATCTTTTGAAAGACTTGAATTCTTTCTGAAGATGTTTGAAATCTTCCTGAAATACGTGAAATCTTTATTTTCCTTCTGAAATCTGTGAAATGTTTGAAATCTTTGAAAGCCTTGTGAAATCTGTGAAATTTTTATAAAACCTTTAAAATATTTGTGAAATCTTTGAAAGTTTTGTGAACTTTTTGAAATCTTTGAAGTCTTTGTACAATCATTGTGATATCTTTTGGAATTTTTGAAACCTTTATGAAATCATTAAAATCTTTGAGATTTTTTTTTTAATTTCTGTGAAACTTTTAACATATTTTTGAAATTTTGTGAAAGATTTGAATTCTTTGTGAAGACGTTTTAAATCTTCCTGAAATCTGTGAAATCTTTATTTTCCTTCTGAAATCTGTGAAATTTTTTAAATCTTTGTAAAAACCTTGAAAATCTTTGTGAAATCTTTGTGGACCGAATCCATTTCAAATCAGGCAGGCTCCACACCCGAAATCACAGAATCTCTCAGGGACAAAATATATCGCTTCCTAGAGGAAATCAGGCAACAGTTATTTTTGCGATTTGTGAAAAAAAATTTTTCTACGTATTTATGCGTATTTGAATTTTTTGCTACTTGCTTATTTAAAATGATTAAATGTGCAAATAAATTGTTTACAACAAAAAGTTATTGTAAAACGCATAAATATATTAAGAATTATTTAAAATGATTATTTATGATTAAAAAACGTATGCCTTTCCTCGAATTTAAAATCGATCGTTTATTTTTACAACTGGTCGCATAAATAAAGGATTTAAATCTCCAAGAGTTAGTTGAGGTGACAAATTTTATTCACTTGCTACCTTATTCTGCTAGATGTCAAATTCCTTTAACAAAGTTTCACGATTGTTTCTTAAACGAATATTTACACGCTTCAAAATTTGTAGTGGTATTAAGTATTCCTACATCTTTATCAATCTTCGCGATATTAGTTATAATACACTTATTTCTATTGAAAATAAATTAGAAAATGGCTATTATTACATTGCAAAAAACTGGATGTGAGCAGATTTTATTTTCAAGATCGTATTTTCTGTACATAAAATATTTATAAAAATATTAAAATAAAATATAAGAATTTGTCTCAGAATAAAATGTGTTTGTTTTTCATTGCAAAAACATTTGCGTAAAAGTCATATTCCTATTTATAATTTTAATAAATAATAAAAAGTTGTTTAGAAGTTAATCGAGTCACCACTAATACTTCTTGAAACACTGAGAGGTCCCCGAGATATTACGAATCAAATATCTGGGTTATTTTTTTTCAAAAAGGTACACAACAATTGTTTAAACAATTTCCTTATTTATTTAACAAAATTTATTATTCTGATATAAAATCTAAAATACTTTTCGTGGATTGTGGTTAAAATTGCTATTTCTCATGAAAAATTTCATTTAAAATAACCATTTTTTTAATAACAATCTATAAAAAGTATTTTCGAATCTATCTCAATAATTCATTCATCTTTTAAGAGTGTTAATGCAAATAAGTTTTTGCCCATGTTAAAAATTTTGTTTTTCAATAATTTATAGATATAATTTGGTAAATACGTCAGTTTTATTAAAATAAATTGTTTATAACGTTGCAACTTATAAACAGTGCATCTCACAAAAAGAGGATAAAGGACAAAAAGTTTGATTTTTTGTTGACTTGTTATAAATTTCTTCAATCAAGAGTCAAATTATTTAATTTAAAAAATAAAAATAACTCAATGTAATTTTTAAACAGAAATTTTATCATGTACCTTAGTACTATGTAATTATTTATTTATACTCAATATGAAATTGTCTGAGAAAAATTTTCATTACATGGATTTTATATTTTTTCTATAGAATCGAACGGTGCAATTAGTTTTTCTGTTATATCTCACAAATTTGAAAAATTATTTGAACAATTTTAGTTGAAATGAAGAAAAAAATTTTTTTTACGTAAAATCATCCCTTGGTCAAAAAATAATTTTCCGTGAAAAATTATATTTTTCAATTATTTAAACAAAAATTGTTTAAACAATGTGTTTAATTTATTAAGCAAAGTCAGTCTTGCAGCAGTTGTCTAATTCGCAGCCCTCACTCAGATTGTTTTTACGCGGCCATGCAGTTTCCAGCTGTAGCACAACGCCAAGATTTTTTACCGTGCTTTCATTGCGAACGATTAGCCGAGTGACTTGAGCGGTTAGGAATGATTTGCGTTTGTCTCGTGTCTAGAGTATAGGTAGTTCTAATCCCCGCAGCGTGCGTCCGATTTTTTAGAGCGTAAAAAGCGTGCGATTAATATAAGTAGTAATTGTGTGTGGTACATTATGTTAAAATAAATATATAAGTTAAAAATAATAATATTAGAAATTTAAAAAAGAATTTTTTATTTTTTATTAGCATAAATGGCTAGCTTGACAGTCTATGAACCCTTCCTTGACTGTCTTCGAGAATTTAATATTGGAGTGTTGAACGACTTACAAATTTGTCTGTGATATTTTGTTGATGGTGTCTAGAAGTGCTTCACTGACTATGCTGGACGCAATCTAAGAAGTCTTATATTTGTTCAAGCACTATTTGCGTGATTTTCCAATACGATATTTTCCAATTTTCAAATGCTTTTAGACCTATCCTAAAGTCACAGACTCGGTCAATGAAAATTTCCAGCACTTTTTTTTTCCGTGTAGTACTAAGAAGTCTGCCAGTCTGTCCCACATAAGTCATCTTACAGATCTTGCAAGTGATCTTGTAAACACCAACTTTTTCAAATTTATCTAAAGGATCTTCACCAAAAGTTATTATTGAATCCATTTTAAATGGTATACGGAAAATAGTATGAATATTAAATTTTGTTAACATAAATTCAATAGTTTTCGAAATTTGACCAAAAAAAGGAAGAAAAAAAGTATTGAAAGAACTGTATACTCTCAATTCTTTCTGATTATCTGCAGATAAAATGTGACTTTGTTTGTTTTCTATTTGTTGAATTCTAATTGTGATATGTTGCTCAATCAACTTTTGTGGGTAATGATTAAGAAAAAGGATATTCCTAACAATATTCAAATTCTCTTTGTGAAATGAAATGTGGGACAAACCTAGAGCTCTGTCAACTAAGTTTTTGATTACTGCAATTTGGTTTTGAAAAGGATGGGCCGATCAGAAATTTAAAATTCTACCTGAATATGTACTTTTCCTATACCAATTGGTAATAATATTACCATCCTGACCCTTAATTACTTCCACGTCCAAAAAACTGATTCTATTATTGTTCTCTATTTCATGAGTGAACTGAAGTTTTGAATGAAAACTATTAAAAGCATCAAAAACTGCCTGTAAATTTGCTAGAGGAACACATAATAAGATGTCATCAACATACCGAAAATAAAAGGGCAAAACAAAATCCAGCTTCTTGAAAGCAAAGACCTCCAAATCTTCTATAACTATTTCTGCTAAAATCGGAGAAATCACTGAAACTATAGGAGTACCGAATTTTTGCCTATAAAAAGATCCCTTGAATTTAAAATAAGTTTAGTTCATAATGGAAACTATCCCTTCAATAAAATCTTTTTGACTTCATCGAGTACGTGTTTTTATATTATCCCATCTATTTAAAATTGCCTGTTTAACCAATTCAAGGGGTATATTTGGAAACATTGCAACAACATCCAAAGAAATCATTGCATGGTCATCAGGAACAGTTTTTTGAATAATAATTTTTTGGAATTCTCAGCTATTTTTAACATTGTATTTGGAAGTTGTAATTGAGTCTTTAAGTATCAAATTGAAGTTTTGTTCTAAAAATTTCGTGGGAGTGTTAATAGTTGAAATAATCAATCTCAAAGGATAGCCATCTTTATGAATCTTTCTCAAACTATAACATCTTGCAAAAACTGTGTCTTCGGTATTTATATCAGTCCATCTTATATCCTTTCCCAAAAGTCCTTTCTTTCTCCAATTGTCTAGAATCTTCAAAGTGTCTCTTCTTAATTGTTCCAACGGATTTTCACTCAATAATTCAAAGTTATCACGATTGGAAAGTAATTCCTCCATATCCCTAATATAATCTGATTTCTTCATACAAACAGTAATATTGCCTTTATCAGCATTCATGAAAATTATATCAGGGTTGGTTTTAAGGAAATCTTTTGTTATCCTGAAACCTTCAGAAATTTTACGATCAATACTACTAATGTGCAAACAATTTTTATCAACAAAGCTCTTTGACAAGTGTAAAACCTTGTTTCGGAAATCCTGTTGATCTTATATTGGAACTTTGTGTATACTTGATTCAACATCTTTGACTATTTCCATCATTTGTTTCGATTTACTTTTAATCACATGGTTACTGAAAACTTTACCTAATCTGAGAATATCTGTAACTGAATCAGGAATTTGAATATTTTCCAAATTTACAAACCAAGGATCCCTATCTTCTTCTTCAAAAATCTTGTGTAAATTTAAATTTTGCTCTTGAATATTAGCTTGTTGATCAATCAAAATAAAAAGTTTGTTCTCATGTTTTTTATCATCGTTTAAAAATCTTCGATTAAGGAAAATCTGATGTTTTAGAAGACCAATGATTTTATCTTGTGGCAAACATACTTCTAATTCACTTTTGATTCTGAACATTTTTACTTTTAAAAAATTAAAATGACTTGAAACATCCTTAATCAGCAAATTCAGCATTTAGTGTTTGAAATTCTTTAAATTATGTTCAAATTGTCTATTGCAAAAATTACTGTGAAAAGCAATATGTCGAAATTTTTTATCCAAGAAAAATATTTTTTTAGGTAAACATCATTTCTTCGACATTCAATCAAAAACCTTTTCTGAAGGATACTGCCTCTTAATTTTTGGTTGATATCACACCATAATTCAACCTTTTTGAAGGCTTCAGGAGCATATGCAACTTTGATCTGATTAAAAAACATCATTTAAAAAAAAGGCGGTTAGAAATGACCTTCAATCCAAGTCAGCCAAATCGAAATTTAAGAATTTTAAATTAGACTAAAATCAAATTCAAAATCCCATTTAACGTCCAATAATCAAGTTGATGTATAGAATTCCTGAGAATAAAACAAGAATTCAACGATCAAATTTGGACAAACACCACGAAATGCTCCTATTGAAATTCCTAAAAACAAAACAATTTGTTTCTTTGCACAAAAATAAAGAAGAGGAAAGAAAAATGAGAAGGCAACCAACCAAATCCCCTTCCTTTTCTTTTTTATTTCTTTCGTCTTTTTTATTTTTATTATTATCAAATCACAATATGAAAGCATGTACAATATTTACCAACGTTTCGGTGCTCACGCAGCACCCTTATCAAGGCAAGAAGAATTTGGAAATGTCTTCTAATGAATACTTTTTCTGCATTTAATTCCATATTCACCACAGAAACACTTGTAATTCGCAGTGATTTCTGTAAATTGTAGATAATATTCAGGAAGTAATTGATTAGTTGAAAATAACTACATCAAATGTAATTCATTATTTTAGAAAGCCAATAAATAAAGAAGTAATTACATGAATTGGTTGTATCTAAAAGTTCTTTATATAATTTCATAAAATAGTTCAATACGCTAAAATTAAGTAATTGAAAATGAAGAGTTAATCAAATAATGGATTAAAAAAAAATTTATTATTGAATATTTCAATTGAATGAATCACGGACTTTATGCATAAGTTTAAAATTGTTTGTTTTCCATTTTTTTCACCGCCGTTACGTAACATTTTTTGTATCATGTTTAAAACCACAATATACGTTTTTTGAATAAACAAAAATGTTTTTTAAGATGTAGTATTGTCTTGAAATAAATAAAACAATATCTTGATGTAACACTGAATGTTTTTCAAATATTTTTTTTACTCATACAAATATTGAAATTACTGACAAGAAAATAAGCATTATCAGTTTGTTTCTAAATTTAGATAAATATAATTTTTACAAGATTCTTGAGTTAATTAAAAAAGATTCTTTAATATTTTAGATGTGTCAAAAAAGTATTTAGAAGGTTTTACAGACATTTTTTTATTTTGCAGGATCTTACAAAATATTAGGAAAAATTCAAGTCTTTTTAAAAGATATTTTGGACTTTTAGAAGTTTGGAAGAAATCGAAAACTATTCGATAAATTGTCGGAAATGTTTCTAAGTTTTAAAATATTTGTATACCATTCAAAACCTCTTGCATTTCTTAAAATACTTTAAACTGACTCAAATTTTTCTCAATATATTGAAAAATCATTAAAAATGAAAAGGAATTGCCTTGAAATCTTCCAAACTTTCCCAGAAAATTTAGGAAAATTTGTTTATTTTCTTGAAACCTTTCAAAATTCTTTTAAAGCTTCTAAAGCTTTTGTTTGTGATCTTTAAAAATCTACATTTTGTAAAATCTTTCAAAGCTTAAAATTCTTTTTGAATTTCTTCAAATTTTATAAATATTTCTTGAATTTACTTAAATTTGTTGGATTTTTTAATCCCACCAAATTGAAACATTTTGCTTTAAAATATTCTACACTATTTTTCGAAATTTTAGGATATCGTTTGGAATTTTTTGAAATATTTTTCAATTTTTTGTTTAAGTTTATTTTGGAAAATGAGAAATTTAAAATTTCGCCAAGAATCTTAAACAAAATTCTTTTTTTTTTCAATCTTTTCAGAATTTCTGAACCATCCAATCTTTTAAAATTTCAGAAATCTTTTGAAATGCTTTGCAATCTTTTTAAATATTCCCTTTAAATTAATTTTTCAAAACAAAAACTCATTTTAATTTTTCTTAGAAACCTAATGATTTTTTTTTTTCATTTTCTTGAAACCTTAAAACATTTTCAAAATATCTTTATAAGTATTAATTCTTTTTTAATCGTTTATAAACTTCTAAATATCTCCTCAACTTACTCAGATTTTTTTCTAAAATGATATAAACTGGAAAAATTGCAACATTTTGCTTTAAAATCTTTTACACTTTTTAAAAAATTTTTAGGAAATAATTTAAAATATTTTGTAATCTTTTTCAATTATCTCAAAGAATTCATTAACAAAAATTATTTGAAATTATCCCATGAATCTTAAGAACATTGTTTATAATTATTGCTAGAGCTTAAAAATTAAATATTTCATTTAAAATTATCTTTTTTGGTTCCAAGTTATACAACTTTGTTGAAAAAGAATTTTTTTTGGTTGAAAATTCATTACTACAGTTGAAAATTCATCTCTATGGCTGAAAATTCATCTATTCTATTGACAAATTCGCTTTTTTTTGTAGAAAATTAATTTTTTTAACAGAAAATTAAAATATTCCATTTTTGGTTCAAAATTTTTTCTTTTTTATTCAAAAATTCACTTCTTTTGTTCCAAATTGAACTATATTGTTGAAAATTCAATTTTTTATCTGAAAATTTCACTATTCAATTTGTGGTTAAAGTTCTTTTTATTTGGAAATTTTAAACTGTTGTTGAAAATTTGTTTTTTTAGCAAAAAATTTACCTTTCCTAGTTAGAACTTTGAATATTCATTTGGAAATTTCTGTATTTTGTTAAAAATTTATCTTCATAGTAAAATCTTAATCTTCTTGTTTGAAAACTCATCTTTTGGTTGAGAATTAAACTATTTCATTTTTGGTTGAAAATTTTACTATTTCATTTTTGGTCACTGGTGCTTACCACTATCTAAATATTAGAATAATTACATCGAAATATGAATAAATTGTTTATTCTACTGCAAGAAAAAAAACTGCGTGAATTTTGTTTTTCATTTTGTTATTAATCAGCTGTTTGATTATTATCTCCGTCGTTAATTAATACAAATTCTAAATGTTTCCTTCGCCGCAGTTTTTATTTTAAAATGTAGTTGTTCAGTTAGTTCAACCTCCTTTTTTCACGCAGGAGGTTAAACAATTTATTTAAATTTTCATGTAATTGATCTTACATTCCACTTATGACATTATATACCTCAGTAATTTTATATCATCGAATTTTCTGACACTTCATTGCAAATTTCAATTATTCATGAAATGAAAGTTTTATTTTTATAAGAACGGATGACCAACAAAATCGTTCATTTTTCTCTATTGAGAAATCATCTTCTTTGGATTATGACATATACAAATTCTACATTACTAATTCAAATATGAATAGGACGCATAAGTTTATTTAGAATTATAAAAATTATAAAGCTACTTATATTTCTTGGTCTTTTGAACGTCAATTCGATTCTCAATTAGAAACATCAAAACAGGTAATTTTTATTCATTTTTTATTGATGCAAATTTCATAACAACAAAAGTTTCATGAACAATTTGTTACTGGTTCGTAGAAAGAGCCGGACATTTTTTCTGGTCCGTTTTGATTAATTCACTTCTGCTCAGATTGTACATGTCAAGAACTTGATAAGCCTTCTCGAGTACTGATACTGGTGGCTTTCTTTGTCTGGCCCAAATCCAAACATTCATGGCACTGAAAAAAATTAATAATTTCAACTTACACAGGATTTTACATACGCTTGAATGAAGAAAAAAGGGAAAATACTAAAAAATAGATTTTTTATGACTATGTATCTATTTGATGACTATGTATATCTCGACTTACTAGGGGATGATAAAGAAACCGTAGCTAAAAATGCAGAAATCTCGATCACAAAAGCCAAAGATATTGGTTTGGAAGTTAGCGAATCAAAGACAAAATATATGACCGTCGTCAGATCCGAAAAAAGAAATGTAGGCGGGGATCTTATGGCCGGAAATATGAAATTCGAAAGGGTTAACGAGTTTAAATACCTCGGGTCTATTATGACTAGCAAAAATAATATTAGAGCGGAAATCAACGCGCGGCTGCACGCTGACAATGGGTGCTATTATGCTATTATGGGCGCTGACGAAGGTAGTGGAGAATAGATTTAGAGTTTTCGAAAATAAAGTGCTTACAAAAATCTATGGTCCAAAGAGGGACGAAGAGACTGGTGAATGGAGAAAACTGCATAATGATGAGCTGCATGCTCTCTACGGGTCAGCAAATATTAATAGAGTTATGAAAGCGCGTAAATTAAGATGGGCGGGGCATGTAGCAAGAATGGGCAATGAAAGAACAGTGGCACAAGTTTTAAGAGGGAAACCGATTGGTAAGAGACCTCTAGGCAGACCGAGAAACTTATGGGAGAAAAATGTAAGGGATGATCTAAAAGAACTAGGACATGATTACTTAAACTGGATGGAGGATGCACAGGATAGAGATGCGTGGCGGTTTCGGGTAGATGAGGCGATGAACTTTCGAGTTCGAATCGCTAATCGATAATAATAATAATGTTATGATGTTTCCACCCTACAAAGTAATTAATAAATAGCTCATATCTTACTTGAAAACTGATATGTTGTTGCAGGTGAAAACGACGGCATAGTTATCATAGTCTGTCTCTAAAATAAAATGTTCGGCAAGGTTTTGTCCTGGAATATCTACATAAAATTTTGCTATATGCGGATTGTCAACGAAATTCGACCAGGCTTCAATTGTTGTTGGTTTTCTGGTTCTAAGAATCATAAACGGGAAAAAAAATTAGAGAAGAATATAAAACACATCTCCTAAAAAAATTAAATTTTTATGAAGCCATGGATCCTGAATTCAGGAGATGGTATTCATTAATTTCAGAAAGAAAAACAAATTATTTTTTGTGACTCTGTCTCTGTTTGCAGATGGTTATTTCTTTGATCTAATTTATAAAATATTATTTCACTTACAAAACGTTAATTTGCTTGTAGATAACTTTTGTTGAATGATCTTCGTTCTTTGAGTAGCTGGCAGTTACGCATTTTCCCAGCAATTCAGGAAATGAAATATATTTCTGTATTTCATACCAATCACCTAGATACTACATGAAAAAGAAAAAAATATCATGTATACATTAAAATGTGTTCAATTGATTTTAAAACAACTGACATGCCTCAAAAATAAAAATAGGTGAGGAGATTTGACTTTCATTTTGTGTGCTATATTAAACATGTCTTATTAATTTTAAGCAGCCGAACTCGTATAATCAGCACAACATTTTGTTGTTGAAGATACTTTCTTCAGTATTTTTTTAATTTCCGATAAAATTTTATTCATATTCACCTGTGTCATATTAAAATTCTGCACAACTTCAACATGTGGACAAGCTCCTAAACCAAGAAGTTGAGCAAAAGCTGCATTAGAGAGTAGGAGGAGGAATCCCAATTGTATCATTTTTTCACCTGAGATGGATTGAAGATAAATAAACAATAAATATATAATGAATGCATGAAGTCATTTTTCAATTAAACTGGTTTTCACCGTATATATTTAGATAAGAATAAGCTACAAACTTATACTTTTTACACAAAAACTGAAACACTGATGAATTGAAAGTATGCATCTTACTTCAATGAGAAATGTGTTCATTTGCTTTTTAATTATTATATTTTTATCACAGTCAAGAATCAAATTTTTAACATATGATTGATGTAGCTTCTACAAAAAAAATTATTAAACTTAGGTAAAAGCTTATGCATTGGAAACATGATTTGATAAAAAATATAATTTGAAAATTTCGAAATTTATTCATTTCTATCGAAATTTTAGTTACCAAAGAAGTTCAAATTAAAAACAATGTATTCTGTGCTTTCTTCAAAATTCTTTATTTTCCATTATTCTTCTACTATATATACTTTCTCTTAAATTTTAAACATTCCATCAAGGTATTTTCAATGAGAAGGGGGTGGACTGGGTGACTAGGAAGTATTTGCCTTATTCCTTTTTTGAAGATGATATGACACAAGATATATATTTTATTATTTGCAACCAGAAGTCAAACTTCCATTGCGAATTTACCTAAAGTCTAAAGTGAAACTTCTGACTATCGCTTCTTATAAAAATCTTGTTGATGAATCAGTGATGATTGGATTTTACACACCGTTGTCATTAATTTCGTTGCTTCTGATGGACGTCATACAGGTCGCGACATCTCTTAAGTTTTTTACAGCATACTTCAGATATAGAAAATAGAAAATGAACTACAGGGCATGGCTGTGGACAATGCTTCCGCTGATACAAAATTCATGGAAGTACTATCTGAGACAATCCTTAATTTTGATGCCGAAGATCAACACTACCGTTGCATTGCTCACATTTTAAACCTGGGTGCGCAAGCAATGTTGAATATCCTGCGGATAGATGACATTAAGGAAACCGATGAGAATGCTTTGAGCACTGAATATGAAGACCAGCTTCATGAAGATTATGTAGATAGCCAAGGTGAAAATGATAGCAGCGAGAAAGAATTCTATTCTGAGGAAAAAGGAAGAACTTCTCTACTTTCTGAGCCGAGAACTTTATTCAGTTTACTGAAGAATTCTGAGCTGTGGCGAAATAAAAGATTTTCTGTACCATCTGCAACATCAAGATAATGTCTCGTAACATTGATGTTTCGACCAGATGGAATTAGACATTCGTAATGCTAATGTTAGCATTTGGAATGAAATCAGAATTAATCATGCTCTGCCAAAACAACATGGAATTAAAACATTTACTTATCACTGACTATGCTTACCGGAGATGAGTATGTTATTTTCCCTTCAGTAATCCTTGGTTTCAATCTGCTCATAGATAAATTTGAAAATTCAAAGAACGATCTGATTGTAAAATATAAAAGGACTCCAGTCCAGGAAAGTATTTTCGATGCACTTGAAGCAGCTCTCGAAAAACTTCTTAAGCACTATAGAAAGGGCCACTAGGTTTACTTCGCTATTTTAATGTTGGAACCTAAGCATAAGAGAGAATTTGAACTTTTTGATCATTTTTCTCAAAATCAAAAGAATAAAATTTCTTATGACTAAAAATTAAAATGTTAAGATTTTCTATCAAAATAACGACAAAAATAACGACAAACTTGATGTGGACGTCTTATAAGAATCAGATTCCGACCCAGAAGAAAGTCAAAACTCATCTGCTCCTCAAACAGCAACGGATTGGAGATGGAAACTCGATCTTTACTTGTCCCAAAAACGTGCTGGAAAACACACATATGTGCTGGAGTGGTGGGAAAAGCACGAAAAACTATTTCCGAATCTGGCTAGAATGGTACGAGATTTTTGGTGTACTACTGCTACTTCAGCGCCATCAGAGTGACTATTCCTTCGAATTTCTCTAGTTGTGCGAAAGCACAGAAATAGACCAGCCGATAAATCTATTACATATTTAATGTGCCTTAACTCTTGGAATGAGTGTTCTTTGACTCTAATGATTGATTCCACGTTGAAGGAAATCAACAATTTAATTTAGATTCATAATACTAATTTGAAAAATTGACAATAAAGCTTTTACTTCAGATGTATTGAATCTTATTTAAATTTATTTCAGCCACATAGTTCTTAGAAAGCGACTATCAAATACTGATTGTTAATAATAATCTTTTAGCATGATCATTATTAAGAATATATGGCGATATCTAAACTTTTTATAAAATTTACATTTTATGTTTGTTGAAGTGCGCTTAACAGATTTTGGTTATCTCATATTTATGTTAATTTATTAAGAATATCCATTCAAGTACACATAGATTGCAAATATTGAAACATTTTTTTTTTAACTTTTGCTTAGACCTAAGAAGGATCGAATTGTATAGAAAGTGTTGATACAGCAAACTAATTTTTCTATTATAATTTGATATTTTTATAATTATATAAGGTGTTTTTTTTTTATTGTGAAATATTGAAATATGTCAATAAATACGCATCCAATGAAGAAAATATCCGGAATAATAACTTTTCATTTTCGAGGGATAAAAGCGGCTTCAAACAATTTTTCAAATTGGAACCTATATTTTTTATTGAAGATTCAGATTCTCCTTTAAAAAAATGTAAGTTTTAATCGGAAAAAAAGTTTCGCTTCGCCCCAGATGGCGATGCATTTGCGAAAATTGACATTGTAGACTATCCAAGGAATGCGCTTTCAAACGAAAGATAAAAAAGACAAAGGGTCCGTTTGTTTAGGTTGGTGTCTTAGTTTCTTTGTTTTGGGTGGATTGGTCCTGCTGCTAACGTTCGTTTGGGTTTGATTAGGTGTAATTGTATTTCCTCATTACTTGACCTCATTACTTCCACAACAGAGGTTTTATATCTACAAGAGATAATTAAAAAGATTCTCATTAATAAAGAAAGTGGCAGAAATATCGAGGATGCTGTCACTCTTTATGCTCAACGTTTGTCAGACAATCTACGGTTTATTGTGGACTATTCAAGGAATGCGCTTTGAAACGGAAGATGGAAAAGAACAATAGTCAGTTTGTTTAGATTGGTTCGTGCGGGTTCGTTCATGCGGGTTGGTTTGTTTGGGTTCGTTGTGTTTCTTACGTTCGTTTGCTTTGGATTTGGTATATTAGTTTGGGTGTCTTAGTTTCTTTGTTTTGCGTGGATCGGTCGTACTGCTCACGTTCGTTTTGGTTTGATTAGGTGTAATTAGATACTCTCATTACTTGACCTCATCACTTCTAAGACAGTGGATTTATATGTACAAGAGATAATTTAAAAGATTCTCATTTATGGAGAAAGTGGCAGAAATATCGAGGATGCTGTCACTCTTTATGCTCAACTTTTGGCAGGTAATGTACGGTTTATTGTGGACTATTCAAGAAATGCGCTTCCAAACGAAAGATAACAAAGAAAAACGGTCGGTTTGTTCAGGTTGTTTCGTGCGGGTTGGTTCGTGCGGGCTGTCTTGTTTGGGTTCGTTGTGTTTCTTACGTTCATTTGCGTTGGATTTGGTATATTAGTTTGGGTGTCTTAGCTTCTTTGTTTTGCGTGCATTGGTCGTGTTGCTCACGTTCGTTTTGGTTTGACTAGGTGTCATTGTATTCTCTCATTACTTGACCTCATCACTTCTAAGACAGTGTATTTATATGTACAAGAGATAATTGAAAAGATTCTCATTTATGGAGAAAGTTGCAGAAATATCGAGGATGCTGTCACTCTTTATGCTCAACGTTTGTCAGGCAATGTACTGTTTATTGTGGACTATTCAAGGAATGCGCTTCAAACGAAAGATTAAAAAGACAAACGGCTAGTTTGTTTAGGTTTGTTCATGCGAGTTGGTTCATGCGGGTTGGTTTGTTTGGGTTCATTGTGTTGCTTACCTTTGTTTCTGTTGGATTTGGTATCTTAGTGGTGAGAGTGCGAAGGGGCTAACCGAAAGAATTATCCCGATAGTGAGAGGCGAGGGTACTTACCGAAAACAGCACTCCGTTAATGAGAGACAAGTGTACTCACCGAAACAAGGCACACCAAACAGAACAGACTACTACGTCTACGCCGTTGTTCCTGGGCACCGCTAAAAGTACTGAGTTTATTGACACTTTACATACCTGGAGTCAAAAAAAAAAGCTTGCATTTTAAAAATAAAATTGAGCTTTCTAATTTTTCTACTCCACTTTCACCCCTTCCCAGGTGGGTGGAGGGGGTGTTAAAAATTAAATTGATTAGAATTGAATAGCTCTCCTGAAAACAATCAACACGTCTTTTTTATATTTCCTGTGGAAGCGCAATCCTTGAACAGTCAACAATGTCATTTTTCGCAAATGCATCACCATCTGGCGCGAAACGAAAATTTTTTTTTGAATAAAACTTAAGTTTTTATTACAGACATTTTTTCGTTGGATGCGTATTTCTTGAGATATTTTGAGGTCTTAAGATAAAAAACACCATGTATATGCCATACGCATTTCCTTCATGATATAATTAATTTATTGTTATTTCATATTTCAAATTGTCGCCACACGCAGATAATAATTAGAACTGTTACGTTGAGAGGAATTTATGTGCTCTACAAAGATAACCATATTTACTTTCGTTGATAATAAGCAGAATAAAAAAAAACAAGTTATTTGACAAGTGTCAAATTTACTCGACATCGCTTGGTTAAACTAATACTCTCGT
This sequence comes from Andricus curvator, assembly GCA_932195095.1. Lineage (NCBI taxonomy): Eukaryota > Metazoa > Arthropoda > Insecta > Hymenoptera > Cynipidae > Andricus > Andricus curvator. Next base: position 21,025 of record CAKNYM010047868.1, read on the forward strand.
GGAAACATGACGAGCCGAGACGATAATTTTGACAATTTCAAAAGACTTTTTTTCATTTAGTATGTTTCTTAAATATCCTAAATATAACGTCATGTATTGTTGATTTTTTTCAAACATCGTACCTCAAAAGGAAACATGCACATTAGGGTGGTTCAAAAATGTATTGGAATTTTTTTTCGAATTTCCATGCATATCGCCACCAAATTTGTTCGAATCCACGAAAAAATAAATCCTTTTTTTGGGGAAAATGATATTGAGAGGTTCTGCAAGTCCCACGAAGTTTTACCTGTATTTTCCATGAAAAAGACGTTTTTGTAAATATTATTCAAAATCGTCAATATTAGGTGAATCCAGTTGAAACTCAACAATTCTTTTCACAATTAGCCCTAGAATACGAATCAAAACTTATTTCTAAAATATCGCCCTCATAATTTTTTTTTATTAGGTCCCAAAAAAACCCATAAATCAAAAATTGGGTTTTGCGAGTTTTTGGCGGTAATTATGATTTTTTGTAGTTTTTTTTTAACAAAGATTTTTTAATCGATGAAATACTACTTCCAAATGATAATTCGATCTTTATAGAAATTGTTTAAGCAATTTATTATTGTTGAATTTTCTAACAAATGGTTTAACTTTTTACGAAATTGTTGTATTTTCAAGCCATGCAGACAAATATTCTACGAAAAAGTTAATTTTCAAGCAAACAGCTGAATATTCAACCAAGTAGTTGAATTTTCAACCAAATATGTAGTTAAATTTTTCGTTAGGAATTTTTTCGCGAAAAATGCAATAGTTGATATTCGTACACAAAATTTATTTCACGCTTATTCAAAAACAGTTAAATTAAAAAAAAAAAGAATGGAATAGTTAAATCTTTAGGTGAGAAAATCAATTTTCAACAAAAAATAAAAACGAATTTTCAAGAAAATATTTCAATTTCCAAACAAACAAATATATTTTCAATCATAATAATAAATCTTCAACTAAACAAATTATTTCTTACAGAGTAGTTCCACCTGGGATCAAATTGTTCAATTTTCTACCAAACTGTATAACTTTTTTTTAAAGTACGAATTATCTTCAGAACAGATCAATTTTCCACCCTAAAATGTAAATTTTTAATAAAAAAGTTAATTTCCTACCGAAACGGGTTAATTTATAATTGGAGAATTGTATTTTTAATCAAATAAAGATGAAATTTCTTTAAAAAAAAGATCAATTTTCTCCGCAAAATGGATTAGTTAACGTTTCAGTTGAAGGAATAAATTTTCAATCAAAAAAACTAATCTTGAACCAAAGAAATAAATTTTCAACTGAAAGGATAAATTTTGGATGAAAATTATTTATTTTCTGCCAAAAAAGATGAATTTTTAACGAAAGAAGTGAATTTTCAACTAAATGTTGGAATTTTGCAATGGATTTTCAACCAAATAGTTGAATTTTTATCAAAAAAGATAAATGTTCAACAAGAACTGTGATAGTTCAATTTTCAGTTAAGAACATTATTTTAAAATGAAAAAATTAATTCTCAACAAAATAGTTCATTTTTTAACCAAATACATGAATTTTTAAGTAAAATTATGAATATGCAACTAGAAAAAATTAATTTTTAACAAAGTAGTTCAACCTTCGACCAAGTAGTGTAATTTTTTACCAAATTATCGAATTTTTGTGACAAAAGTACGATTTTTCTTCAAAACAGATGAATTTTTATCCCAAAAATGTGAGGTTTCAACACAAAATTAATTTTTAACCGAAACAGGTTAATTTTTAATTAGACAGTTGCATTTTCAACTAAAAAATTACAAATTTTTAACAAAATGGTAGAATTTTAAACCAAACAAATTTTTTGTCAAGAAGAAAAAAGAATTTCTATTTTGATGAAAATTTATTTTTGTGTGTCTTTTTTGAGCGAAGCACAGTTTTACATTTTAAATTCAAAATAGTTTTGTTGGAATATTAACAATTAAATTTTTGGTTGAAAATTTATATTTTTAACTCAAAAATATAACTCCTTGGTTGAAACTTAAACTACATTCTTAAACCTTCTTTTTTTTGGTTGAGGATTTCCAATTTCAGTTGAAAATTCGTATTTTTTCTGTTAAAAATTACTGTTTTTAACTGAGAATTTTAGTATTTTATCGAAAATTCTACACATTTGTAAAAAATTTACTTTTTTGTTTAAAATTTTCATTCTCGTCTTGAAAATTAAACTGTTTTGTAGAAAATTCGTCTTTTTGGCTTGAAAATTCAACAATTTGGTACAAAATGAAACTTTTTTTTTTAATGAAAATTTTTGGTATAAAAATTAATTGTTTTAAATAAAAATTTATCTAGTCCATTTTTAATAAAAATTGATGTTTTTTAGTTGAAAAATTCAACTTGGTTGAATCTGATTCTGTTTCAGTGAAGGATTAAAGTATTTTGTTGAAAATTCATTTTTGTGTGTCTTTTTTGAGCGAAGCACAGTTTGACATTTTAAATTCAAAATATTTTTGTTCGAATAGCAACAATCAAATTTTTTGTTGAAAATTCATATTTTTAGCTAAAAAATCTAACTCCTTGGTTGAAACTTAAACTACATTCTTAACCTTTTTTTTGGTTGAAGATTTTCAATTTCAGTTGAAAATTCGTTTTTTTTTCTGTTAAAAACTAGTTTTTCTAACTGAGAATTTTAGTATTTTGTCAAAAATTCTACAGATTCGTAATAAATTCACTTTTTTGTTGAAAATTTTCATTCTTGGGTTGACAATTTAACTGCTTTGTAGAAAATTCGTCTTTTTGGCTTGAAAATTCAACAATTTGGTACAAAATAAAACTTTTTTTTAATTAAAATTAATTCTTTTGAATAAAAATTTACATAGTCCATTTTTGATAAAAAATTGATGTTTTTTAAGTTTAAAAATTCAACTATTTAGTTACAAATTTTTAGAAGCGATAAGAATATAAACTAGAAATTAATCAAATAATATTTGAACTAACGTCACATCCATTTTTCAAACTATTTTGTTCAAAATGTATATAATTTTCGAAAATTCGTCTATTTCAGTAGAAAATTAATCCTGTTGATTGAAAAATAAACTATACGGTCAATAATTTATATATTTTATTGAAAATTCATATTTGGTTGAAAATGCAACTATTTTGTAGAAAGATCATCTTTTTTGGTTGAAAATGTAACTGTTTCTTTGGAAATTAATTTGTTTTGGTTGATGATTTAGGTACTTTGTTGTAAATTTTTCCTTTTTGGTCTTAGTGTAAATAATGTGGTAACATTTCAATGTTAAAAGCAACATCTGTTGTTAAAACTATTATCGAATTGCTGAAGCAATATATTTCAGATTAATTGTAAATTTGGAAGGAAATGCGATAGAAAAATCTTTTTTTTTTTCTTTTGCTTTAGGATATCGCCTACCATTTAATATTTAATATCATACACATTTTTGAAATAATTACTATTTGTTTTAAAAATTTATTTGAATCGCTGATAAAAAGTTGGATTTTTTCTCACTTGTAATCAAAGTAATCAATCTGATAAAGGTTCCAACAAAAAATTTTGCTTTTACCAATGAAAAATTACCTTATTAATTACAAAAAAGATAATTTTTGAACATTTATTTCAGAAAACAACTGTTTAGTAAAAAAAACATTTATGCAAATACGATAATTAGAGAACGGTTTTGTTGATTGATATAAAACTTGCAGCAGACGTGTCAAACATGCATTAGACCTTGAATATATTTGTAAGGAAAACTTTAAAAAAAATTTGCGACCTGTAAGGGGCAAAAAAACTGAAAAAAAATTAGTAAAATTATCAAAAACTGCAGATTATTTGGGCTAGTTTTCTTCGCGTTAAAATTAATAATTTGTACAACTTTTTAAAACGTATTTTCGAGTAGTATATTGTCTTTTAAAATTCTGAAAACAACAATGTATTACAGAATTTAATTTAAGAAAACAGTATCTTCAAAACGATATGTGAAAAGCAGAAGAAAAAAAACTATCATTGTGCCTATATCAATCATTTTTAGAGTCGATCAAGAACCGAAATTTCAAAAACGGCAGTACGATCTTTGGCATAATTTCTCTGTTTATTAAATTTACAAAAGTATCTTTGAAAACATAAATTGAAGGAAAGTCAGATGATGTAACAAAATTGCTCAAAAAGTTATTTCCAAATATTTCAGATAATTTGAAAGATTTCAACGATTTCAAACTAATTCTTGTTTCGCAATTATGAAGCAATAACTTAAGGAAATATGTTTACCATGGAGAATGTGACGTATGGTATGTTTACAAATTTCACAATGCTATCTTCTTATCGTTCAAACGAAAATGTTACAAAATCGCGTTCTTTCCTTGAACTTTTATATTTTTCACGTTTTAGACTTCTACAAACTTTTTTAAGATAATACATACAACGCCAAATAAAATGTTATTCATTTCACAAAACTTTGCTCAAGCAATGACATTCAATTTCCAATTATATTTAAATTTCACGTGGAAGAAGAATATTTAAAAGGATGCAACCAACAATTATATCTTTCCCAAAAATAATTATTTCAATGATTGTTTTTTAATTCACCTCGACTTTTCACCTGTAGTTGATCAAAACAAATTATGCCTTACTGTTTAGCAACTTGAAAGTAGTTTTCCAAATAAAAAACAGGAGGAAAGCATGGCTGTCACTGTATTTTTTCAAGTCTTCAACGATTTTACTATTTAAAAATTGGCAATGTTCTGTAAATATTTGAATCAAAAGCAGAAATTATTGTTCAATTAGGAGAAAAGTGTTTCCAGAAATTCATATATTTAAAAAAAAATTTCAAATTCCTGAAGGGTCTTAATAAGATAATTGCAGCGCTTATAAGATGATGTCAGTATATGCAGAGCAAATAATAATCATAGTACATGCTATAACATAACTGAAATTCATAAATTTTTACTCTTTAGGATAGGATTATTCTGAAAATTATAAAAATTAACCAAAATATTATCTTATTTGAAATCCTCCTCCCGAATTTCCGGGAGGATTTGAGAGCATGTTTCGCAGCGCTGAAGTCAAAATCCAATGAATCGTGCAAATGGTTATTTTTCCCATATTTTAAAATATTTTCATCTGTTCTGCAAATTTTTTAAAAAGATTTATTCAATTTTATTGTTCTTGGTTATTTTCAACAAGTTATATTCTGCAAATCGTAAGTGGTAGCCACAGTTCAAAAAGGTCTAAAATCGAAGGTTGAACCATCCTCTCCATGTTAGCATATCTGAAGCTCGAAGCACAGCATCGTCAAAACCATCCTTATAAGGAAATAAACCATTGTCTTAATTAAAAATCGGATAAGTTTTTATAATAATATCATAATTAAAAGGTAATGTTTACATTTCGAAAATTCTAAAAGACTCTCCGTTTCTGTACAAGAGAGTATATTCTTTCGGATTTGACGTTGCATCATCAACAATCACGTCATATATTCGTGTTCTTGTTGCAGATTTAAAGAGTGGGACTTCATGGATTTTAACATTTTTTAGCTAGAATTTTCTGGCTTTGGCAATGAGTATAAAGCCATATTTCAAAATTTTGCTGAACAAATCCTTGAATTGGAAGCTAATTATTTTGCAAATCGTTCAATGAAATATATTGAACATAGGCAAATTCAACACTTCCTAAACATGGAAACAGCTTTTATTTAAAATTTATGGGATGATATGTTTTAAATTAGTGAAATTATACTAATCACGAGTAAAATTTTACTAATTCAATTATAGGGAAGTTAGCCAGGGACGAGTAGTGAAAAACTACTTGTTCGATTGTTTCTAATATTTTTCCTAATTCGATAGTGGATAACTACTAATTGCTCAATCAGTATGTATGAGTTTACTGAAGGCTGCATATAATTTTAAGAAGGCTATAGAAATGGGAAAAGTGAAAAATGAAATATTTTAATATAAAAACAGTATTGCGCAGTATTTTCAACCTTATTGAAAATATAAGACGCAATATTGTGAAACTTGTCAATAGTCAACAACACATGATGTTGGATCATAATACGTCACTCCTATCAACATCAGGTATTATTTACAAGTTATTGTCGCGAAGAGAAAAAAGTAGAATTCTTTAAACACTTAATCTATTGTACCTTAATTTATTGACAAAATAAACAATCACTTTCATGTGTATGCAATCAGAGAAACATTTCGTCATTTGATAAAACGCAATAGCATACCTGAGCCACATCACTAAAGAATTACTCACAATTTTCACTGATTGATTTTAGCAAAAACTGAAAAAATAATTGCATTTTTTTTCGAACATCGTTTTAAGTACGTTTCTATGAAGACTTAAATAGACCTTCATTATGCATCATAAAGAGAAGTAAAGATACTTTAGAACCTTGGAAATTCATAAAATGAAATATGAATTTTCAATTTGTAATTGTTCTGTCAGAAATTCAGTTCAGTCCTCAGTATAAATGATGCCTATAGGAAAAAATAAAATGACTTCCTACTATTTCAGCAGCATTTATTTTTTATTTTTTCACTTACATGTACACTACTTTCTTAAATTTACATATAGAGAATCCAACAGCACTCAGCTACTACCGTAGATCTTATGTACTTACTTCATTAGTCAAAGCATCTAATTTAGCTTTTCGATGCTTGATATAATTATAAAAATTATTATGAAGATACTTATATTTTATTGTATTTTGAAGATCAATTCCATTCTCGATTAAAAACGTTGTGAAATGCCATTTTCATTTATTTGTTATTGATAGCGATTTCGAAACAGCAAAAATTTCATGAAAAATTCATTTGTATTTGTAGACCTTGGCTGGGCAATTTTTCTGATCAGTTTTTAACAATAAGTCTTTGTTTAGCTTGTTTTTGTCAAGAACTTTGAGAGCCTTCTTGAGAACTGATTGCGATGGGTTTGGTTTTCTCGCCAAAATCCAAAAATTTTTGAAACTAAAAAAAGTAATAATTTTAACTCACACTGGACCGTAAATATTCAAATGAAGAAAAAATGAGTAGTTAATATCTTACTCTGAAACTGTTTGATCAGCGCAAGAGTAAACGACTGAATAGGTATCATAGTCGGTGTCCAATATATAATGTCTGGTATTTTTACTTTTTGGATAGTCTACGGAAAATTTGGCTTCAGTTGCATCGTCAGCAAATCTCGCATCGCCGTTATATTTGACTATATTATTGGTACTAAAAATAGGGGAAAGTAACACAATTATGATACAGTGATGTAAAACATATCTATTAAAATATCAAACTTTCATCAAGACATGCATTTTGGATTTATGAGATGGTACGGATCAATTATAGAAAGAAAACGAGGAATTATTTTTTGTGACTGTGCTCGTTTGATATGATAAATTTTTTGAGTAATGAACGCTTTAAAATTAAAAAAAAACTCAAATCTTTAGATGTTTATAAAATATTATTTTACTTACTCAAGATTGATCAGACGATGGTAGATTTCTAATGTGCCATTTGAATTCGGTACGTATCTGCAACTCATGCATTTGTACTTCCATGTAGGAAATGTAACACATCTTTCTATTTCGTACCAAGTCCCCATATACTACATGAGAAAGAATATTGTACCATGAACAAGTGGTGAAAAAATATATAATTAAAAATGATATATATCCAACCATAAAAACTTTTGAACAAGAAAATTTTTAAAAATTTCATAGTGGGATGGCGTGATATGACAACCGTTTGTCGCTATTTAGAGGGTACCAATTAGCAAAATGATGATGAACCCTGAATAATATAAAATTAATTTTAAATTCAGACAGCATCTTTGAATTATATTTATAATAAATTCACTTCTTCAAATTTCTGATGAATTTGGAATTACATTTACTTTAGTCAGATTAAAATTGTGCACTGCATCTCTATCTGGACACCAATTAAAACCATGAAACTGAGCGAAAGCTCCAGTGCAGAGTAGAAGGATGATTCCTACTTGAATCATTATTCCACTTGAAAAGTTTGACAAGTTAAAAAGCAATAATAGTGTTTAAGTTTCAGTTCCAACTCGAAAAGGAAAATGGAGAGTTTTGACTGCTAACCTCAGATCTGAGTGATATATATACCCAACTATGGGCTTTGATCTTTTTTTTTAATTGTATCATCAGCAGAGATAAAGCTGTATCAACAAAAATGTAGCGTTATGTTTGTCGAGCCTTCACTTGCTATCCCCCCCTCCCCCTCCCGAAGTCAGTTTTAAAATGTAAATTTGTTTTAGATACTTTTGCAAACAAGGAAAACATTTGGCATTGAATGAACACCGAACGTTGGTAGATTTTTGCAAATATTTTTTGATCGTGATTTAAAAATACAAATGCAAAAAGACAGGATAAAAAAAGAAGGAAAAAGATTTAGAGGTTGCCTTCTTTTCCTTTTCTCTTTTTTATTTTTTTTTATTTCAGCGGTGACATTTGAGAGAGTTGTGCGCTTTTATCGTTGCATTCTTGTTTTTTTTTATTTCCATGAATTTCGCAGCTACATTTGGATGTTGGGAAAAGAAATTTTAGATTTTTTCTTATCCTGAATTTAATTTCTTGAATTTGAAACTACGCTTTTTCGAGTTTGTGCAAGTTTATACTTTGAAAATTGTATTTGCTTAGCATCAATGAAGGGTCCCTTTTGATGATCTAAACCAAGTCCTATGCTAGCAGTGCGCACTTGTTGTCGAGATTGGGAAAGCAAAAATTTGTTTTTCATTAGCATAAATGAAATAATAACATCCGCGTTATGAATATCAAGGTTATTTGGAATTATTCCCTACGTACGTCATTTCTATAGACATAATAGTCTTATCTAATTGCCAACGCGTAGCATAGGTGCTGGTAAATTTGATAGTATTTGATAAACATTTATTTTCATGACACTCTGATCTAATCGCTAACGCGTAGTTTCCGTGCTGAAAAGGTTTCATAGAAGTCTATAAAAATAGTTTTAATCCTTTTTAATCCATTTTATGTATCCGCAGGCAATTTATCTATATCAAATTTTTGATAGAATTGTCATTGATTCCTATCCAAGCGGAATGGATAATGTACCAGTAATACTTGATATATCTGTAATGTAAATTGAAAAAAGGTTTGAATGTTTTTAAAAAGAGACTGTGAACTAAAGCAATCGTTCAATATTTTCTTGCAACACTTGTTTTAATTTATTGTCATTTACTCTGACAATACCTTTCCTCATTCTGGATTTAGCGTACAGTCTAAAAATTGAGACGCATAACCGTAGCATCAGTGATAAAATCAATAAGTTTATTTGACATCATATCTATTTAATGCGACTCGATATGAACATAAATTAAATTATACAAGTTTGATATTTGTACTGATAAAAAAAACTTTATAGAAAATGTATTGATGGTTTAAGGACACAGGTGGTCATTATTTCTGAATTTCTTATCCTCTGCCAAGAATACGTTTGTACTCAGCTTGTAAATACTTTAATAAAGAAAAATGGGTAACAATAAACAATAGATTTTCGTTAACTATTTCCCGATGTTGCCCATTTTTTAATAAAATTAAAGTTAGCCCCTGATCTTACTTTGAAGCTTCCTCAACAGCGCAATATAAAGTTACGGGATAGTTAGCATAATCCTTCTCTAAAACATAATTTTGAAAATGTTGAATTTTCCGAAAATCTACAAAATGCTTCATTTCGGTCGGCAATGAATTTCGCACTGTTTTTATATTTTACTAGATTATTGGCACAAAAAACAATAAAAAATAACAGAATAATTATAAAGTAATATAAAACATATATGCTGAACAAAAAATTAGCAAGACATTGATTCTGAAATCCGAAGATGGTACGCATGAATTTTAGACTAGAAACAAAAAATTCTTTTTTGTGACATAGGAGGAAATGTCTGTAGATAATTTCTCAATAGAGAGAAAAGAAAAAAATTAGGTTGGTCATCCGTTCACATAAGAACCACGCTTCGAGACGGCTTTGTATATTTTTCAAGGCTGATTCGTAGAATAAAAATTTGATGAGATAAAAATTCTGATGTATATGTTACTATCTGAATGACAGATCAATTACGTCACGATGTAATAAATTGTTGAAGCTACTACTTAAAAAAAGGAGGTTAAACTAACTGAATTATTTATTTTTTTATTTAATTTTTCACAATTATGTACGTCAATGATTAATACAAATTCTAAATATTTTGTTTGCTGCAGTCTTTTTTTTAATGTAGTTCTTCAGTCAGTTTAATCTCCGTTTTTACGCATAATGCTTTATTGACACTTTTACTTTTAGCATTTGTTTAAATATAATGTTTTTTTCAGCCGAAAGTTTTGAGTAAAAAACGACAAATTTAGATTGACATAGTACGTATTAGTTTATTTAGAATTACAAAAATGATAAAGATACAGTTGGTATTTTTAAAATCAATTCGATCTTCAATTGAAAATATTAAAACAGGTCATTTTATTTATTTTTTATTGATGTTTGCTTTGTAACAAAGAATGTTTCATAAACAATTTATGAGTGTTTCGTAGACACATCCGGACATTTTTTCTGATCCGTTTTGATCAATGCACCTCTGCTCAGATTGTACTTGTCAAGAACTTGATAAGCCTTCTCGAGAACTGATACAGGTGGCTTTCGTTGTCTTGCCCAAATCCAAACATTCATGGCACTGAAAAAAAAATAACTTACACTGGCCTGTAAATACGCTTTAATGAAGAAAAAATGGGAATTGATTATTTTGTATCTTACTTGAAAAGTGCTATATCATTGCAGGTGAAAACGACAGCATAGTTTTGATAGTCTGTCTCCAAAAGAAAATGTTCGGCAAGTTGTTGTCCTGGAATATCGACGTAAAATTTTCCTATATGTGGATTGTCAACGAAATTCGCCCAGGCTTTAATTGTTGTTGGTTTGCCGGTTCTGAAAATAATAGAAAGAAACGAAATTATAAAAGAATATAAAACACATCTGTTAACAAAAATGCTATCAAGGCATGGATCCTGAATTCAGGAGATGGTTCTCACTAATGTTAGGAAAGGAAAACAATTATTTTTTGTGACTCTTCTTGCAGGTCATAAATTCATTTTTCGAATCATAAAGAACGTTCTTAGATAAAAAAAATGTATAACATTACTGGTTAATTCTTTTATCTAATTTATAAAATATCACTTACAAAACGTTAATTTGCTTGTAGATAACTTTTGTTGAATGATCTTCGTTCTTTGAGTAGTTCGCAGTTACGCATTTTCCCAGCAATTCAGGAAATGAAATATATTTTTGTATTTCATACCAATCACCCAGATACTAAATGAAAAAGAATAATATATCATGTGTAAATTACAATAATTCCAATCGATTTGAAGAAAAACTGACATGCCTTCCAATAGAAATAAGTGAGGTGATTTGACTTTCATGTTGAATACTGTATTAAACATATTTTATTATTATTATTATTTTTTTTTTTTTATAAACAAGAATCAAACTTTCGAGAACGGCAAAAGAACCGAACGCTAGAGAACAACACAGGGTCTATGGCTTAATGTCTCTTGCACAATTTGGTTTTTGAAAAGTTTATGTTCGTTTAAAAAATTTACTTTCAAATATTTTATTAATTTTAGGTTTACAAAGCTTTCAGATATAATAATACTTTAATGATAAGTGCCATTGTAACCTCAAACAATCTTTTGAAATACTTTTATACATTTATTGTCATACATTTCTCAAAAAATGTTTATCACAAGAAAATTTAAGAAGAAAAATTAGCATTAGTATATGGGCACCCGAAGAGGAAACGTTAATTCAAAAGTTAGACAGAATCTTGACATGAGCCTTATTGAATTTTTTTTTTTAATATCCGCTAAATTTTTATTCATATTCACCATTGTCATATTAAAATCCTGCACCACTTCCACATCTGGACAAGCTCCTAACCCAGGAAGTTGAGCCAAAGCTCCATTACAGAGTAGAAGGAGGAATCCTACCAGAATCATTTTTTCACCTGAAAAAAAAAAATATTATTATTATTTTCTATCAATAATCGAACTTGCGAGAACGGCAAAAGAACCGAATGCTTGATAATGACACAGGGTCTATGGCTTAATGTCTCCTAAACAATTTGGTAATTAGCAATAAATATTTCATAAATCTATAATTTCATTTTTTAATGAAACTTTCTTTCAAAATTATAATTAGATGAAAATAAACTACAAACTCACACTGTTCACACAAAAACCGAAGACAAGTGATAAACTGAAAATATGCGTCTCATTTACATGAGAAATGTATTCATTTGTTTTTCATTATTATGTTTTTATCACAGTCGAAACTCATATGTTCAGCATGTGGTTGAGAAATAATGAATATTGCATAAAAGTATATAATCGTGACGTACGTATCAAAAACGAGACAAAAGAATATATAATTAATTTAAATTTTTGTCTTTTATGTACTTGTATGTTTCGAAAAAAATTTGGATTTTAATATAACACTTAAGAACGCGCACCTTTATGATTTTTGATTTCCTTCTGAGCGCACTCTCGTTTCTTTGATACCGACACTGAAAACGAAATGTGTCACAATATGTGTTTTTCTTTATATTCTGTGAGGCCAAGTTCATACTAATCATAGAGAAGTAAGTGCGTCTCTCTCACACTGATGGAAATGACTGATATGAATTTGGCCTTAATATAAGGTAGACACAACTAAAACATTACCGACAAATTTTTCAATATCACCGGAAGCGATGAAGCATTTTTTAGTACGAATACATTTTTTCGATGTATGCATATAGTTTCATGGTCGATAAAAAAACATCAACTCACGATTCAGGTAGTGACTGGGAATTTTTAAAATGTAAAGTCATGCATTGTTGGTATTTTTGGAACATATCTCGAAAGGAAGTATGCACATTATGGTGGTCCACATTTTTTTCTCGAATTTTCATGCATATCGCCCGAAAATTTGTTACAAACACAAAAAAAATGAATCTATTTTTTTTTCTAAAAAAAAAATTGTATACAGAGGTGGCGCAAGCCACATAAAGTTTCACACGTATTTGCCATAAGAAAAAAAGACGTTTTTGTAAATTTTATTCAGAATCCTCAGTATTAGCTGAATCGAGTTGAAACTCAACATTTCTCATCAAAATTATCCACAGAATGGGTTTTGCAAGTTTATGGCGCTAATTATGATTTTTTTTTTGGTTTTTTTAAGCAAATTATTTCTGATACATAAAACATTACTTTATACTGATAATCAGATGAATGAAGATAGAAAGTCGCGGTTTTTTCAAAAATTTTCCACTTTTTGTCCATTTGTCAATTATTGAAAGATAATAGTACATTAAATTTAAGAAAGTTAATTGTGTAAACAATTTATCAGTATTGTTAATAATATCATTTTTGATTAATGTTACAAATTCCGGTTTTTCCTAAAATTCTTCACTTTTTGTTCATTTTTCACTTGCAGTGAGTTAATATTTAATTTAATATAGCAAAAATAATTGTTTAAGCAAATTATCGTTGTTAATAACTATCTTCATCTATATCAGTGCCACATAGTTTCTGTTTTTTTCTGAAATTTTCAACTTTTTTTATTATTGTTTATAATTATTCGTTCATAACGAAAAATTCAAAGCAAAACTCAAGATTTCAGAAAAAAGCGCAACTGTCTAGCATTACTTTGAGGGAAGATAGTTATTAACAATAATCAACTGAATCAACAAAAAGTGTGCGCTCAAAAAAGATCTACAAATTTGTTAGCGATCACTTTTTGATAGAACGTGTGGTTTTTTTTTCGGATTGAACTATTTTTTTGAAAATCCATCTTTTCTGGTAGAATTGAGCTGTTTTTAGATTGAAAAAATTAAAATCTTTTTTGGTTGAAATATTAACTATTATATTTTACTTGAGAATTCATCTTTTTTGGTTGGAACTTAAACTACTTAGTAGAAAGTGAAACTGCTTTGTTGGAAATTCAATCTTTTTGGTTGATGATTCATCATTTTAGTTGAAAATCCTCTTTTTTTGAATTTAACTATTTTGTTTAAAGTTTTTGGTGTGAAAATTAATTTTTGTAGCTCAAAATTTAATTATTCCATGTTTGGTTAAAAATCTATCTTCTCACTTTAGACTTCAATTATTCGGTTGAAAATTCCTCTATTTTGTTAAAAATTGAATTGACTTTAAAATAAAGAAATAAATCCGTTTTTAACAAAAAAGATCATGTTCAATAAAAAAGATTAATTTTTAACAAACTAGTTGAATTATCAACCAAAAAGTTGAACTGTCAACAAACAGGAATAATTTTTTAACCAGAAAGACGACATTTTAACAAAATATATGAATTTTTAACAAGATAGTTGAATTTTCAACCAAAAAGTTAAAGTTTCAACAAGCAAGATTGATTTTATATCCACAAGGATATGGACTTTTCAGCAAAATATATAAATTTTCAACAAAATAGTTGAATTATCAACCAAAAAGTTGAACTTTCAACAAACAAGAATAATTTTCTACACAAAAAAACGACTTTTTAACAAAAAATATGAATTTTGTACGAAATAGTTGAATTTTTAACCAACAAGAATAATTTTCTACCCAAAAAGATAAAGAATTAACTTTGAGCAAAAATACCAATTTTCAACAAAATTGTTAAATTTTTCACCAAAAAGGGTAAATTTTCGACCAAGAAGATTAATGTTTTATCAAAAAAGATGAACTTTCAACAAAATGCATCAATCCAACGACAAGTTTCAGAATATTTTTCAAAATATTTACATAATGTCTAATATTCTTAATAAATTGTTTACTTTTTCAGTAAATAAATTATATTTTAATCATCCTTACGGATACCCTAGTCAGGCCCTAATCGGATTAGGCGTTTCATTTTGAGTCTGGCCCTAACTCGGATACCCGGTTGGGGCCAGATAATGTCAGAGTGGCCCTGGTCGGGGCCAGATCTGGCAAAATCTGGACCCAATCGGGTATCCCAGTTAGAGTCAGACTCGAAATGAAACACCTAATCCGATTAGACCCTGACTGGGGTATCCATAAGGAAGGCCCGATCTGGCCCTGAAGAGGCCCCTTCTAAATGTTATTTATAAGAATATTATTAAAATATAATTTATCTAATAAAAAAGTAAACAATTAATTAAGAATATTAAACATTATATAAATATTTTGAAAAATATTCTGAAACTTGTCGTTAGATTCATGTATTTTGTTGAAAATTCATCTTTTTTGATAGAACATTAATCTTCTTGGTGTAAAATTTATCCTTTTTGGTTGAAAATGTAAGAATTTTGTTGAAAATTAGTACTTGTGCTCAAAGTTAATTTTTGATCAGAGTTTTTATCTGAAAACTTAACTATTCCATTTTCAGTTTATGAGATAAAAATTCGACTATTTGGTAGGAAATTTAAGAATTTGGTTGAAAAGTCGTCTTTTTGGGTAGAAAATTATTCTTGTTTTTTGAAAATTTAACTTATTGGTTGAAAATTTAACGATTTGGTAGAAAATTCATATTTTTTGTTAAAAAGTCGTCTTTCTGGGTAGAAAATTATTCTTGTTTGTTGAAAGTTCAACTTTTTGGTTGATAATACAACTAGCTTGTTAAACATTTATCTTTTTTATTGAAAATTACCTTTTCTGTTGAAAATTTATTTATTTTAAAGTCACTGTTTTCTATAATATTAGACTTTTCAGCTTAAAAACTTTACTCTTTTGTTGAAAAATCAGCTTCCATTGTAGAAAAGTTAGCTTTTTTGATGGTAAATAAACTTTTTTGATCAAGAATCAACTGCTTTCTAAAAAATTTGTTTTTCTTCTTGAAAATTCTAATATTTGATCAAACTTTAATCTTTTTTAGAAATCTTTTGGAGGCCTAATACCAGTATTTTTTATGTCAGATTCAACAGAGGTCTCTGTTATAGAATCGTTGATAAGTAGATAATCACAATTAATTTTTTATTATGCGAAATTAAATTAAAACGCGAGAAATTCAGTTCTAAAAAATTCACTGCGAACTGGATTTGAACCAGCAACCAACTCATTACATGTGAGGTCCTTTGCTAATTGAGCTATCGCAGTTCACCAGTGAAAATTTCAGAACTTGTATTTGATTAATTTCAATCGAAATTATTATTTTAGAGATGTTATTATTTTCAGGTCAGTTATTAATTCAGTATTTGAAACTAAGTTTTTTTAAACAAAATTTCGATTAGACTGGTTTAATATGATAGAAATCTTTTTGGAGGCCTAATACCAGTATTTTTTATGTTAGATTCAAAAAAGGTCTCTGTTATAGAATCGTTGATAAGTAGATAATCTACTATATCAAAATTCATTTTTATTATGCTAAATTAAATTAAAACGCGAGAAATTAAGTTCTAAAAAATTCACTGCGAACTGGATTTGAACCAGCAACCCACTCATTACATGTGAGGTGCTCTACCAATTGAGCTATCGCATTCTGTCGAATCCAACATCAAAAATACTGGTATTAGGCATCCAAAAAAATTTCTATCATATTAAACCAGTCTAACCGAAACTTTGTTTAAAAAAACTTAGTTTCAAATATTGAATTAATAACTGGTCTTAAAATAATAACATCTCTAAAATAATAATTTCGATCGAAATTAAGGAAATACAAGTTCTGAAATTTTCACTGGTGAACTGCGATAGCTCAATTGGTAGAGAACCTTACATGTAATGAGTTGGTTGCTGGTTCAGATCTAGTTCGCAGTAAATTTTTTAGAACTCAATTTCTCGCGTTTTAATTTAATTTCGCATAATAAAAATTAATTTTGATATAGTAGATTATCTACTTATCAACGATTCTATAACAAAGAACTCTGTTGAATCTAACATCAAAAATACTGGTATTAGGCCTCCAAAAAGATTTCTATCATATTAAACCAGTCTAACCGAAACTTTGTTTAAAAAAACTTAGTTTCAAATATTGGATTTAATCTTTTTTGTTTGAAAATTCGACAATTTGATTGAAAATTTTTTTGGCACGTGGAGCAAAGTATAAAAAAGTGAGGTTATAATGCCAAAAAGTTGTCGACGCTTTCTCGAAGTTCACTGTCGGAAATCTTAGAGAGCTGGATAATTCTATTTTGATATGAACACCTCACCTTGGTCTAAAAACTTTGCGTAAATGATTAACGAGGTGGATTGAGAATTATTTAAAGCGATTTATCTCCATGACATTACCGGTTAATCTGTTTACTGTTCGTCACTTTTACAAAGTTGTCTTCCTTTCATCCTTTCGTTGCCAAATAATCGAACGGAAGACTGATCGAATACATTCGAGATTAGCGCGGCAAATTCAAATCTAAATAATTATAAACTCTAAACAGATTTAAAAAATACCTACAATAATTAATACTAACTTGATAATTGTATATTTATTAACTAATTTAAAACGTCCGTAAGCGTACATTTTTAGACATTTTGTTCAAATCAGTTTAGGCTCTTTTTAGTTTTTTCTCGTGTCTTATATTCTTTGCATATGAGAAATTGAATTTAACTAATTAACTTTAAGTTAGTCACTGAAATGCAAATTAGTTGAATATTCACTATTTAATACAGGGAGTAATTTTAAATTTAATTAATTCTAATCTTTAAACTAACTATGAATTAACAGAGGGTAGCCCGATGTGGTGTCAAATTGGCCAATTTCTCCACGGGGAATTTTAGAAATTTGCAGTTTTTTCTGAATCTTGAAATTTTTGTACACTTTTTTAAGTGAACTAATAATTATTAAAATTTATCCAAAATAATGGGTTGAACAATTTATTAATGTTTATGACTATCTTCTCTTATAGTAATGCCAGAAAGTTGCGGTATTTTTCTAAAAATTTTAACTATGTTTTGGCTTTTTAGTTATTAACAAATGATAAATAAACATCGAAGAAAATCCTTTTTTAAACAATTTCTTTCTTTGTTGTGGATAAATTTTTCTGTATAGAACCGGATATTCGAAATATTTTTTAAAGTTTCTATATGAATCATATTGAATGTAACTTTTACTTTGAGTCGTTACTGAGAGCCTTTTTGTTTAAATTAATATTTTTTGAACATTAGCAAAAAAGTGAAAATACTTTAATACAGAAAAATGGAATACTGGTGAAAAAATTATTCTTGTTGGTATTGATTTATTAATTGTTCATAAAAAAAGGTCAAAGAAAAGCTGAAAATTCCAGAAAAACAGCAACTTTTTAGTATGAGTCTAAGAAAAAACTCTGAGAAAAAACTAAAACTTTCCAGCATCATTTAAATAGAATATTATTGAGAAAATAATTAATTCTGCAAACAATTATTTTTGTTAACTCTACATCACTTTAACTTAGAAGTGGAAAATTGAAGAAAAAAACACAACTTTCTAGTATTATTCGAAGAGAATATTATTAAAAATAATTATTAATTGTTTAAACAATTATTTTTGTCAACTTATATGGATTTAACCTCCAGTTTATAACATTATTCTGAAATAATATTGTCATAAATAATAATACATTGCTTAAATAATTATTTTGTTAACATTAATTGATAACTGCATCACTCTAGCAAACTCAAAAATTTGGATGATAAATTTTTATCTTTCTCGACTGAAAAATCTTTATTAGTTCATTAGTCTACATTAATTAAAATTTTCTTTTTTTGCAGATTCACTATTTTAGTTGAAAATTCATCTCTGCTTGAAAATTCAACTATTTTGTTGATTTTTTTTTTTGCTGCATATTTATCTTTTTTAGTTGAAAATTCATGTATTTTGTTGAACATTTGACTTTTTTGTTAGAAAATTAATCTTCTTGCTTGAAAACTCATCGTTTTGCTTAAAAATTTATTTGTTTAAGATTGAAAATTCAACTATTTGGTTACTAATTCTACTCTTTTCTTGTGAATTTAATTTTTTGTAAGGTCAACTCTTTTGTTGGGAATGAAGAATTTTGTTGAATTGTTGAAATTTTGTTTCAGTTGATAATATCAATAATTTAATTTTTGGTTGAGAATTCATCTTTTTGTTGAAAATTCAACTTTTTGTGTAAAAAGTTAAACCATTTTTGGTAAAAGTTTAATACGAGGTCTAATATATTTTGTTTCAATTAAAAGTTGACAGTTTGGTTGGTAATTAATTTTTGTGGTCGAAAAATCCAGTATTATATTAAAAATTGAAGTATTTTTTTTTTTAATTCAATGATTTGGTTAAAAATTAATTCTTTTTGGTTGAAAATTCAAGAGTTTTATTCGTCATTCGGCTATTTGGGCAAAAAATTCTTCCTTCTGCATTTGAAATTCACCTTTTTTTAAAGAATTAAACTGTCTAGTTTCAAAATTTGATGAACCAAATTAAATAATGAATTATTAATTTTTTTTTAAACATTAATTTTTAATTTATTAATTTATATCGATTTATCATTAATTAATTAATTCTAAAAACCTACATTTTCAAAACTCAAAACGTGATAGTGCCAAATAATTGCCTTTAAGTCAAATAAATCGAGGCCAACAAATTTTTTCAATTCGAAAAGTCTCTTTCGGAAAAATAAAAATTAGGAAAAATTGTTATTTGCTCAAATGAATTTCATTAATATAAACATTAGTTCAAATATACTTTCAAAAATTTTCAGTTTCTTCACGTCATTATTCAATCGAAATGACACTCGTAATTATTTTAATTGACTCATTAGAAAAAGAGTGTGAAGTATTCGCTTACATCAGACTAATTATCCACAGTGCAAGTTTTTTTTTTAAATGTGAAAATGTTTGAAAGCGTTCACTGATAAAAAAAATGGATAAAAAATATATATTATCAAAATATATTAAATAATAAATTGAAATTTAAGAATTTTAAATTAGATTAAAATCAAATTCAAAATCCTATTTACCGTCCAATACTCAAGTTAATATATAGAATTCCTGAAAATAAAACAAGAATTTTTATTATAATTTTCTAAAAAAAAAAATAAAACACATGAACATTTTATATATCATTTTGAAAATTAAATTCAGATACTCATTTCGCATCATAAATATTATAAAAAATTACATAATTGTAATACAGATAGGTTGAAAAAAATAAACTTTTACTATACTAATCATATCCAATATTCAATCACATCTTGAAGTAAATAATTAATTTATGTTGCTTGATAGAGAAAAATTGAAATTAAATATTTATATTATTTAATTTTGTGACAAAATTAATCAGCTAATAATTAATTCTTCATTTCATAATTTAATTTCGTAATGCTAGAATACTCAATTGGAATAAAGGTATTTTAAACATTAACAAACTTTTATTATACAAACTACAGTCAATATTCAATTACATAAACTTGAATTAAATAATCAGTTTATGTTACCTAATCAGTTAATAATTAATTTATCTATTTATAACATAAAAAACATTAAACCATAATTTTATTCAAAAATTTAAATAATTTTTATTCTACATTTGAAAAGAAATTTCAATATCATTTCTGAAAATTTAATATATTAGTAACCTTCCATACTAATTTCAGAACAAATAAAAACATATATTCATATATAATTTTGAAAATTGAATGCAGACACTCGTTTCACAACATCAGAAACATTTTAAAAATAATGTGATTGAAATAGTGTTATTTCAAATATAAATAAAATTTTATTATGCAGGTTATATTAAATTCAATCTTTATGTAATTCAATATTGTGGTTAAAATTAATCAGCCAATAATTAATTAAATAGTTCACAACATAAGAACCCTCAAACAATTATTTTAATCGAAAAAAATCAAATTATTTTTACTTTATATTTTTTCTTTTTTCAAATTGGAACTTTCATTTCTGAATATTTTAAAAATTCAAGAAAATTTAAGTTCTAATAGAATCAAATTAATCAATCATTTTAAAACATAAAAAGCATTAGACAAATGTTTTCATTGAAATATTCAATTAATTTTTAATTCATATTTTTGAGATTTTCAATTGCATCACTTAAAATTTAAATTATTAATACCCTTTTATACAAATTTTATAAAAAATCAAAACATATGTACATATAGTTCTGAAAATTGAATACAGAAAATCATTTTAGATCATCACAAACATTAAAAAAATTATATAATTGTAATGAAAGTATTATAAAAAATATTATTACAAAAATTATGACCAATATTCAATTACATAACCTTAGAGTGAATAATCAATTTATGTTAACTAATTTAAATCAATCAAAATTCAATCTTTATGTAATTAAATATTGTGAAAAAAATTAATCAGCTTATAATTAATTAATCAGTTTAAAGCATGAAATGTATCAAATAATTATTTTCATTGAAACATTCAAATAATTTTTACTTTATATTGTTATGAAAATTTGAATTATTGATAACCTTTTGAACTAATTCCAGGAAAAATGAAAGCGTATGTACATATAATTTTGAAAATTAAATTCAGATACTCATTTCGCAACCTCAGCAACAATTTGACATTTATGTAACTGGAATAAGGCTATTTTAAATATAAATAAACTTTTATTATACAAATTTTAGCCAATATTCAATTACATAATCTCAAAATAAATAATCTATTTATGTTACTTAATTAAAGAATATTAAACTTAAATCTTCATGTAATTTGATATTGTGAACAAAATTAATCAGGTAATACTTAATTAATCAGTTCACAACATAAAAAGCATGAAAAAATTATTTTCATTGAAACTTTTAAATCGTTTTCACTTCAAAAATATTTTTTTTAAATTTGGAATTTTCTTTTATTAAATTTATTTTCTTAATAATCTTTTAACTAATTCCAGCAAATGTACTTTTAAACAGAATCAGTTAATATTTGATTGATGAATTCAGAACATAGAAAAATAAATCTTCATCACAAAAATAGCAGCCAATATTAAATCACATAACCTTAATGTAAATAATAAATTTATGTGACTTAATTGAAAATATTTCAAATTCAGTCTTTATGTAATTCAATTTTTTGAAAAAAATTAATCAGTCAATAGTTAATAATAGTTAATTCATCAGTTAATAACATAAAAATCAATCAACAATATTATTTGCATTGAAACATCAAAATAATTTTTATCTTATATTATTCTAAAAATTTTAATTATTTATAATCTTTTAAACTAATTTCATAAAAACTTAAAACATATTTACATATAATGTTAAAGATTGAATTTAGATAATTATCTCACAACATCGTAAATATTTTGAAAATTATGAAATTGGAATAGAGGTATTTCAAATATGAATGAACTTTTATTATACAAATCATATCCAATATTCAATTGCATAACGATTCCTACCATACCACAATTTTACACAAGATGTAGGCTACGTTTTTTCGTATGAATGAAAAATATATTTTTTCATTTGAAATTGCATTTTAATACATTTAATTTAGTAATGACCTTTAAAACTAATTCCAGAAAAAATTAAAATGTATGTACATATTAATTAATCATATCACAACATAAAAAGTAATGAACAGTTATTTTCAGAAAAACCTTCGAATAATTTTTACTTCATATTTTTCTGAAAATTTGAATTAACAATAACCTTTTAAACTAATTTCATAGAAAAGTAAAATATATGTTCATATAATATTGAAAGCAAACTTCAGATACTTATTTCACAACATCACAAAAATTTACAAAAATTATACAATTGGAATAAAGGTATTTTAAACATGAATAACCTTTTATAATCAATATTAGAAGTAATATTCAATTACATAGCCTGCAAGTAAATAATCAATTTATGTACATACTTAATATAAGAAAATTAAAATTTAATCTTTATGTAAGTTAATATTGTGAAAAAAATTAATCAGCTCATAATTAATTAATATATTCACAACATAAAAAGCATTAAACTATAATTTTCATCCAGGCATTCAAGTAATTTTTACTTTACATTTTTTTTAATATTTACTTTCATTTCTGAAAATTTTATTTATTAGTAACCTTTCATAGTAATTTGAGAAAAAATGAATACATATTCACATATTACTTTGAAAATTAAATTTAGATAATCATTTCACAACATCACAAACATTGATAGAAATTACATAATTGGAATAGAGGTATTATAAATCTGAATAAACTTATTGAAACAAATTAAAATTCAATCTTTATGTAATTTAATATTGTGAAAAAAATTAATCATATAATAATTAATCAATTAGTTCGAAAAATAAAGAGCATTAAATTATGACTTCCATTAAAACATTTAATTCATTTTTTCTTTACATTTGTTTAGAATTTTTACTTTAATTTCTAAAAATTTGATTCATTCGTAACCTTTTATACTAATTTATTTTTTTTATACTAATTATTTTTTATATTGGTTATTATTATTTTTATACTAATATATGTTTGAAAACTAAATTCAGATACTCATTATACAAAATCAGGCACATTTGAAAAATTATTCCATTGTAATAAGGGTATTTTAAATTGAAATAAACTTTTATGATACAAATTATACCCAATATTTAATTATATAACCTTCAAGTAAATGATCTATGAATTTATGTTACTTAATTTAGAAAAAAACTATATTTCAATCTTCATTTAATTTATTAGCGCTCAAAAAATTAATCATCTAATAATTAATCATTCATTTAACAAAATAAGAATCTTCAAACTATAATTTTTATTAAAACATTCAAATAATTTTTACTCAATGTTTGTTTTTCAATTTAAATTTTCATTTTTGAAAATTTGATTTAATAATAACCTTTCAAACTAAATAATTAGTTGACAACATAACAAGCATTAAACAATTATTTTCATTGAAAGATACAAATAATTTTTACATTATATTCGTCTTTAAATTTTTAATTGCATTTCTATACATTTAATGTATTAATAACCTTTTAAAAAAATGCAAAAAAAGTTAAAATATCTGGACATATAATTTTAAAATTAAATTAAGATACTTGTTTAACAACATCACATACATTTAAAAGGATTATATAATTTTAATAGAGGTATTTTAAAGAAAAATCTAATATATTAGTAACCTTCCATACTAATTTCAGAAAAAATAAAAACATATATTCACATATAATTTTGAAAATTGAATGCAGACACTCGTTTCACAACATCAGAAACATTTTAAAAATAATGTGATTGAAATAGTGTTATTTCAAATATAAATAAAATTTTATTATGCAAGTTATACCCAGCATTCAATCACAAAACCTGAAAGTAAATTATAAATTTATGTTTCTGAATTTAAAACAATTTAAATTCAATCTTTATGTAATTCCATATTGTGGTTAAAATTAATCAGCCAATAATTAATTAAATAGTTCACAACATAAGAACCCTCAAACAAGTATTTTAATCGAAACAATCAAATTATTTTTACTTCATATTTTTTTTTCAAATTGGAACTTTCATTTCTGAATATTTTAAAAATTCAAGAAAATTTAAGTTCTAATAGAATCAAATTAATCAATCATTTTAAAACATAAAAAGCATGAGACAAATGTTTTCATTGAAATATTCAATTCATATTTTTGAAATTTGCAATTGCATTACTTAAAATTTAAATTATTAATAACCTTTTATACAAATTTTATAAAAAATGAAAACATATGTACATATAGTTCTGAAAATTGAATACAGAAAATCATTTTAGATCATCACAAACATTTAACAAATTATATAATTATAATGAAGGTATTATAAAAAATATTATTATAAAAATTATGGCCAATATTCAATTACATAAACTTAGAGTGAATAATCAATTTATGTTAACTAATTGAAATCAATCAAAATTCAATCTTTATGTAATTAAATATTGTGAAAAAAATTAATCAGCTAATAATTAATTAATCAGTTTAAAGCATGAAAAGTATCAAATAAATCACGTAGGCTTTATTCATGACCTTCATTAGAAAGAAAGAGTACTTGAATTCATGGCTTTTTTCAATACCAACTCACAATTAAGGAAGGCTAAAGCGTGAACGATTGATTAGCCTTAATTTCCTAAATTCGGTTCACTCAACGAGGTCGACCTTAGATGGTAATATTGCACAAGAGTTAAAGTCACTCTTTTATTTATTTTTATTTCATAAATTAGATAAAAAAAAAAAATTATTTTTTTTAATCTAGTTTACTTAATCTGGTTTTTAATATATTTTTTATTTTACCCTGGTGGAAAAAACATTTTTTACACGAATCTACAAATGAATACAATAAATTACAACCAAAATTATAAGAAAGTACAAATTTTTCTATTATTGAGACAAATTTTGTACTTTTTTTATATTTTTTTCTACATTGTTGTATTTTATTGTAGTTTTAATTTTCTACAAGATATTACAAAAAATGACAACTACAAGAATTTACAGGTCTTGCAGCGAATATTGCAATGAGATAATTTTAAATTAAGATGTGTGTTACAAAAAATCTTCTATGTTTAAGCTTTGAAGGAATGGAAGAATATTAAAACACAATAATGAATAATTGTTATTAAACACCAAAAAACCTTGAATTTTTAATTTTTTTAACAATATATAACAATCAACTGGACACCATATATATGTCATTTGAAATTATGTCATTGCCATGTTTCCAATATTTTTCATCCTAGGTCGAAAAAGAACAATTTTTCGACTGCAAATTAAAACACTCAAAAGTGAAATACTTTTGAATTTTAAACTTTCAAAATTAAAGCTTAAAATTTTTTTAAGTCAAACGCTCAATAATTTAATCGTATACGCGTAAATTATTGAGCTAATTGAGTAAATTGAGCTACTGAGTAAATTATTAAAATAAAAGCTTTTTACTCTTCCAATTGAAATTTTTATAATTAAAATTTACAAATTATCAAAATTATATCATTTTAAACTAGAAATAATAATTTATACATTGAAATTTGTTTTGAAATCTTTTTAAATATTCTCTTAAAAATTTGTTTAAAAAAAATATTGAGAAATTTTCCAGGAATCTAATAACAATTTTATTAACTTGGAACTCGAATTTTTCCTACAATTTTATGAAAATCCTACAAAAGTAAAAAAATTAGCTTAAAATCATCCAGATTATTTTTTGAAAATATTGAAATCTTATTAAATATTTTTTTTAAATTAATTTTCCAAACAAAAAAAATTGTTAGTCTTTCTAGGAATTTTGATACAAAAATTTTATTCATTTAAAACTTTTCGAAATGCTTGAGAAGCTTATCAATTTCACGTTTTAAAATATTTTTGAATCTTTTAAAACTTTTAAATATATTTTAAAATTACTCATTTATTTTCCAAATTAATAATTGTTCAATTGTCATTTATCAATCCAAATTTTTTCCACAATCTTTTTCAATATTCTCTAAATTTAATTTTTCAAAATAAAAAATCACTTTGAATTTTCCCAGCAAACTCAAGAATTTTGTTCATTTTTTAAAAACCTCAAAGATCCTTAAAAAGGTGCAAAATTTTATTTCGAAATCTTCAAAAATCTAAAATTGTTTCTTATTTTTCGAATCTTTTCCAGTTTTAAATTAAGTCTGTATTTTCTCAAAACTTGTCAATATCTCTTAAACTAACTCAAATTTTTTGCAAATTGATAATTGTTCAATTGCTATTTATGCATCAAAATTAGATAATTTCACTTACATATGAAAAATTTGTTAAATAGCACAATTAAAAATTAACAATTAGTTCAAAGTTTAAATTTTATACTCTGAAATGTTAACGATTCAAGGCTTTTTTCAAATATTTGAGTTTAAAATTGTTTAGTTTTTAATATTTGATTGATAATTACTCATTTTGAACGAAAAGTAAAATATTGCTAAATATCCAAAAAAATGTCACCCTTAATTAAAAAATTTGAAATTAAATTGGCTAAAAATGGAATATTTGAGTTTGAAACAATATTTGAATCGGGTTTGAAATTGAATAGAAGCGTTTAGTTTTTCAAATTATTTTTAAATTAAGAAAAGTTTATAAAGTTTCAATCGAACGTTTGCATTTGTTTTACTACTGAGACTTTCAAAATGAAAAATTTATATTTTTAACGTTAAAATCTGGAATTTTCTTAATTTTGAACAGATTCAGATTCATTGTAAAATATTGTATTTTTTAAAAAAGATTTGTAATTTTCTACAATAATTTACGTAAAATTAAAAGTATTTTCATGAAGTCAAACACCCAAATTAAAAAAATGCGAAATTTTGTAGTTTTCTGTAATACCTTGCAGACTTTTACAACAAAGTAAAAAAAAATATTAATAAAAAGTTATACAAATTTTTGAATTGTAGAAACTTGTACTTTTTTGCTCATTTTTTTTACTTTTCTTGGAAAAATTGTTTCCACCAGGGTATTTTATATAAATTAGGGTGGCTAGCGTTTTTTAAAAAAATGCAGGACTATTCCATGTTTTCCCGGGCAAAAAAAAATAATTTTTCGAGCCATCTTTTTTATAGTAGAAAAATGCTTGTCACGAAACTCAGTAGAAATATGCGAAATTTCTTATACGACAACAAAATGTGATTTTATGGTTAAAAAAAAGTTTTTTTGGTCATTGCTCATTTTATCACTGTGAAAAATCACGACACTATAGTCGAAAATATTTCAAAGTTTCATATTTTTGCAACTTTAACAACAATTTCATGAATTTTTTTAAATCCCATAATTTTTGGCTATTGGTATAATCAAAGTGAGTTCAATTCCGGGTGGAATGAGGTTTTTTTAATTCGAATTTGTTTAAATTTGATTAAGTTATCAAATTTAAGCTTATTTGAATTCAATTTTCAATCAAAGAATTAAATTCTCAACAAAAAAAATCAACTTTTAACCAAATTTTTTAATTTTCAACCTACAAAGATGAATTTTCAACCAAATGATCAAATTTTTAACAAGAAAGATTAAACTTGAACCAAAAACAGTTGCATTTTCAACAAAATAATTACATTTTTGAGAAGACAGTTTAATTCTTAAAAAGAAGTGAATTTTACATGCAAAAGGTAGAATCCAAAAAAAGTGATTTTTTAACAAAATACTTGAATTTTCAACAAAATAGTTGAATTTTTAATAGAAATCTGGAATTGTCTACAACAAAAATTAATTTTCAACCAAACAGTCAAATTTTAATTGGAAAAAAATATATTAAACTTCAACCAAAAATGGTTCCAATTTCAACGCAAAAAGTAGAACTTTCAACAAAAATATTAATTCTCAATAAAAAATTAAATAATGGATATGATCAACTAAGAAAAAATTCAACAATTCAACAAAATTATTCATTTTCGACAAAAAAGAGATGAACTTACGAAAAAATTAAATTTTCAAGGAAATAGTTGATTAAGTAACCAAATAGATGAATTTTCAACCAAGAAGATTAATTTTCTACCAAAAATTCAAATTTTCAACGAAATACATACATTTTTTTATTAACAGTTAAATTTTTAACTGAAAAATATCAATTTGGAGTAAAAAATGAATCTTCAAAATCAAATTTCAGCCTTAAACGGAATAGTTACATTTTCAATTGAAAAATTTAATTTTTCATCAAGAAAATGACCAACGAAATGAATTTCAAACCAAAATAATTGATCTTCAACTGCACTAGTTAAATTTTCAATTAAAAAAATTAATTCTCAACCAAAAACTCGAATTTCGAAACAAGGTATATTAAAATTTAAACAAAAATAGTTGAATTTTCAATAAAAAGATGAATTCTAAGCAAAAAATTTAACAGTTGATATATCAACAACAAAATACGAAATGTTCAACAAAAAACTTGAATTTTTAACCAAATGGTTCAATTTTCAACAAAAAATGGTAAAGTTACATTTTCAGGTGAAAAAATTAATTTTAAATTTAAAAAAAAAACTAATTCGCAACAAAATATTGAAACTTCCGACTCAAGAGGTGAATCATCACACTAACAAAAAATAATTTTTAACAAAGTGGTTCAATTTTTACCCAAATAGTTGAATTTTCAATTCAAAAGAAAAAATCAATTTTCAGCCAGTTGGAATTTTCCAATTCGATAATATTTCGGGAATTTTATTATTTGGGAATTTTATTATTCGAGATTTTTACTATTCGGGAATTTTTCAAATTCGGGAATTTTACAGTGTTGGGAATTTTATTTTTCGGGATTATTCAGTCGTTCTTTTTTAACACGGTGGTCTTTTTCACCAGAAGTGTATTTGGATATTATTTTTCATTTTGAAAAAAGCTTTTTAATTCAAAAACAAAATCATGACACATTTATTTATGGATTTTATAATTTAATTGAATAGTTAAAAAAAAAGAATAATGTCCAAATACACTTATGGTACAAATTCATATTTTTTCTGTGTATTCAAAATAAATTTGAACATGGTAGGTTTTTTCACAAAACCATGTTAGTGCCACTTCTTTCAAATCTCTAAAATTACATTACACATTTTTGTAAGGAAAATAGTAATTTTTATGTTGTTCGGAGATGCGAGATACGTAAAATCAAATAGCTCCATTCGATTCAACAATTTCAGAAAAAATTTTTTAATTCAAAAATTATCTGTTGGGTTTGCTCTTACTAGTTTCACAATGATTTTATGACAAACCAATTTTGTTTTTACTTTCAACAAATTGCCAAAATTGTAACACAAAATCTTATTTTATTTTTCATCAAAGATTTTATACAATAATAATAATTTTAATATTTTAATTTCTGGGAACGCTGTTATTCTACCTAATTTCACGAGTTCACATTTTGGCCACATTGAAAAAATAGATGGTGTATCCCGTGGAGAAATTTTCCAATTTGATCCTGATTCCCGACGTGGCCCCGATCGGGTTAGCTCATGCGGCCCTGATCATGGCTACTGTTGTGGTCCTGGTCGGGGCCACATCGAGCTACCCTCTGTAAATCTAAGTTAGTTTAAAAATTAGAATTAATTGAATTTAAAATTACTCCCTGTCTCAATTAGTCAATATTCAACTAATTTTCAGTTCAGTGACTAATCTGAAGTTGATTAGATAAATTCCACTTGTCATATGCAAAGAATATAAGAAACGAGAAAAAACTGGAAAAGCTTAAATTCATTTGGACAAAATGTCTAAAAATGTATCTTTACGGACGCATTAAATTAGTTAATAAATATACAATCATCAAGTTAGTTTTAATTATTGTAGGTATTTTTTAAATCTGCTTAGAGTTTATACTTATTTAGATTTGAATTTGCCGCGCTAATCTCGAATGTACTCGATTAGTCTTCCGTTCGATTATTTGGAAACAAACCTCAAACGCACCTCAATTTTGGAAAATGGTATAAATTTTCTGTGGAATCGTTTGTTGCTCGTTAGATAGCGTTTGATAGTCAGCATTGGTCGTTTGATAGTCAACATCTGAAAAGTTATAGCCTTTTCAAAATTGGGGTGCCAACTTCACACTTGCACCCCACATTTTAATATTTTTTTAAAAATATTTTTGGATTTGTTAGTTGGTCGTTAGATAGTGTTTGATAATCAATTTTCGTCGTTTGATAGTAAAAATTGTAGCCAATCTCAATTTTCCAAAAAATAATAATCAAGGGTCCCAAAACCCTCTTATCAGTTGACATGGTGTCCCTGCGCACGCGCTCTTCCGTTAGGCGGAAAATTTAAATTCACAGAGTACTGTCAATCATCAACGAAACCTAAGTGTTATAATTAAGAATATGATTAAGAAAAGTTCAACATTTTTGTAGGGAATCATTTATCTTGGTAAAATCTAAAGAGTACTAATATTTCAAGTATTTTTTTACCTTTTCAGTGCGATTATAAAAAGAAATTATCGCGTTGAAAAAATGAGAAATTACGTATACAATTTCTTTATGAATTGTGATAAGTTAAAAGAATTTTAATTCTAATTACTTTTTTTTGATTCAAAAGATTTTTCTGCTCATAATAAAATTTTTAATTGGCAACATATTAAATAGAAAATGAAACTTCCAAATTAAAAGTTTCAAAAACTGTAAAATTTGAAGAAATTTAGTTTTTTTCAATTCGCTTTTGAAGACTGAAAACTATTAAAAACAATTTTTGACACTAAAAAATTTGCGGCAGCCAAGTTTTAAAAATTGAACATTCTTTGCACTAAACAGTTTAAGAAATTGGTAAATGAAAAATATTTTTTTTTTATTTGAACTTCATTTGAATACTAAACAATTTTTTTAGTTAGTAATGTCAGAAATTTCATGAGATGGAAAATTTTCGATTTAGAAAATTTGGTTGTTACAAATTTTTCAGTGTATAAAATTTTGAAAAAAATTTCCTTGTAAATTTTCCTGGTAGAGACAGAAAGGATATTTCGGTTATTAAATGTATTCAGATTTTGTATAAATTTTCGTACTACTCAAAATTAGGTTTTATAAAGGCCTAATTTGTCTTATTAGTGCTCATTCCGGATAACAA
This sequence comes from Andricus curvator, assembly GCA_932195095.1. NCBI lineage: Eukaryota > Metazoa > Arthropoda > Insecta > Hymenoptera > Cynipidae > Andricus > Andricus curvator. Next base: position 52,464 of record CAKNYM010047868.1, read on the forward strand.
TCCCTTAGAATAATACCTCTTGTAAGCTCTGAAAGTCAATAAAGAATCTAGAAATTTGCATTTTGAAATAAAAATGTTAAAAAAGATAAAAGGAAGTGTTGACTGACCCAATATTTTATAAATCAACTACTAAAAAGGAGGGCGGAGGAAATATACCCACTGATGATTGAGGCCTAGCTCTCACAGCAATAGGATATCCCGGGATATCCCATTTTATGCCGTTTATATCCCGGGTTATCCTAAGGATAACCCGTGGGGATATCCTACAAGGCGGAAATTTTGTTATCCGGGATGTCTTTGGGACGATCCTGGGATATTCAAATGTTCCACGTGGGGTATATAAAAATTTCAATATCATACTTGTGACATTTGAATATCCCAGAAAAGTCCTATAGACATCCTGGATATCCCACAGGTTATCTCTGGTACAACCCGGGATATAAACGGGATCGAATGGGATATTCCGAGATATCCGATTGCTTTGAGGGAGATCTTACATACAATATTTGATTATATTAGTCATCTTATCATAAGCACCAAAAATGTATTATCAATATTATTGATTAGCAGCTCTATACATATATTTTGTATTGGCACTTTATCAAACAAACGAAAAGGTCTATATTAACAAAGTTAATCACCAAACACTGCTTAGCGACCAACAAATGATTCCCTACAAAAATGTTGAACTTTTCTTAATCATATTCATTACAATATTAATTTGAATTTTCCGCTTAACGGAAGAGCGCATGCGCAGGGACACCATGTCAACTGATAAGAGGGTTTTGGGACCCTTCATTGATATTTCTTGGACAATTGATATTGGCTACAATTTTGACAACTTTCTAAAAGTGACGAACAGTAACCAGATGAACCGGTAAAGTCATGTGGATAAATCGTTTTAAATAATTCTCCATTCACCTCGTTAATCATTTACGCAAAGTTTTTAGACCGGGGTGAGGTGTTCATATCAAACTAGAATTATCCACTAGAATTATCCAGCACTCTAAGATTTCCGACAGTGAACTTCGAGAAAGCGTCGATATTTTGAAGATCATTTATTGTTCCTCTTTGCATGAAAATGTTAAATAGATTGAGAATTGGGATCCAGAATTGGGACCAATTCTACAAAAAGATCTCACTCTTCTTTTCAGTATGCTATAAAGGTGCGTTTAGACTTAATGCTGTACAGGCGCGGATCCAGAGGGGGGGCC
>CAKNYM010047868.1:54077-66094 GCA_932195095.1 Andricus curvator
TGTCCACGTGGTATATGGATGGCCCCTTGGTCAAAACTATTCCACTATTCTACTCATCTACCATACCGTGTCCTCCATGGGACTTTTAAAAAGAAGCAAAAAACTGCGGAGAATGCTTACTATTTTTGAATTTATCCATATTTTTAAAAACATTAAAGTGTGTTTACTGTATTGAATAGAAATTTAATTAAAAGTCATCAATGTTAGAATTATTGAACTATATATTATTTTAATTGTTTTTTTGAAGAAAAATTGTTAAGCCACCAAGCACGAAATACGTATTATCTTTGAAGAAGCATAATTATATTCTGAAACATCATAATTCAGGGTGGCCGCTGGACCGGGAAACCGGGAAATGACCGGGAATTTTTTGGGACCGGGAAATGACAGTGAATTTATTTTTTGACCGGGATTTTTACAAGTTTTTAGAAGAAAAATCTATCCAATCACTTGAAATATCACAAGCTTCATATCACAAGATATATAATGCAATTTAAAATAAGTTTGATTTCAACTTTTTTTTTAATGCTAAGTTAAAATTTTAAGTTTTTCAATGATGAAATCATTCAGTTTACAATGTTTAATTCTAAAATCTTCGACTATCAAAATTTTCCATTTTAGATTTTCATTTTTAAGGGTACATTTTCAATTAAAAGAATTTTAAAATGCAGTTTTTTAATGATTGATATTAAAAATTGGGCTGTAGTTCCTGTATTCGAAATTGAACAATAATTGATTGATTTTATTGGGCGATTCTGAATCTGTTGAAATTAAACAATTTACAGATTTTTACGTTAAAAATTGAATTGTTTCAATTCCAAAGCCGTAGTAGTTACTAATCAAATGTAAACTTCCGATTCAAACTTTATAAACTATCTTTTGTTTCAGTGTAAAATATACCATTTTTAACGAATTCAATTTGAAAATTTTTAACCAAGAAAAAGAACAATTTTTTAATAGTCAGCAAGTTTGGACTGTTCATTAGAAATGAAAAATTAAATATTTACAACTAAACAATTTGAAACTGAATTATTTGAAACATAAAGCGTTGAATCTTTAAAATTTCGGAGAGCTAAACTTAAGCTTTGAACATTACCATATTAATTTTAATTGTTTTAATTCAAAAAAAAATTTTTTCTGAGTGAAAATGTTGAATTTTCATGTGTGAATACAGATAGAAATGTATTCATTTAGCAAAAATTCGAGTACGTTGAGGAGATATGTAGAAGTTTTTAAATAAAATTTTGAAGCTTTTAAGGATTTTGAAAGGTCCTAAGATAATATAAGAATTGTCTTAAGATTCCTGGGAAAATTTTAAATGATTTTTTTTAAAATTAATTTTAATAGAATATGTAAGAATATTTCAAAATAAAAGAAAATTCTGACGAATAAATAAAAATTAAACAGTTATAAATTTGGAAAAAATTGGTATAAGTTTAAAAGATATTTAGAAGTTTTGGACAAATTCAAAAATAATTTAAAACGTAAAAAGGTGTTAAAAAAATGTAAAAAAAAATGTAGATTTTTGAAGATTTCAAACAAAAATTTTGAAGCATTTTAAGAAGATTCAAAATAATAAAAAAATTGATTAAAATTCCTTGAAAAATTGAAAATGATTTCATTTTTTGAGAAATTAATTTCAAGAGAATTTTTAAAAAGATTTCAAAAGGTTTCCAATACTGTAAAAATAATATTCTGGAAGATTTTAAGGAAATTTTTTTAATTTCGCAGGATTTATTAAAAGGTTTAGGAAAAAATCGAATAATTTAAAAAGATATTCAGAAGTTTTGAAAATTTTTCAAAAATAATATAAAATTTGTAAATATTCCAAAAGATGTAAAATAAGATGTTCCTGGGGAAACTTAAAGAGTTTTCTTAATGAAAAAATATAGTTTTAAGAGAATGTTTCAAAATAATTCAAAATAAATTTTGATGTATAAATAACAATTGAACAATTATTCATTTGCAACGACTTAAAATTGAAATAACTCAACTTCTAATTTGAAAAGTGTTCAATTTAAAAAAATTGTGAACTTTCAATTTTTAATGTTTCTAACTTAAATTTGCCTAAAATGATATAATTTTAAATAAATGAGTTGATTCATTCTTCAATTTAGGGCATTGAAAGTAATATCGTGCATTTACAATTAATACAAATTTTGATTCGTTAAAACGAATACTTCAGATAAATAATTGTTTAAGAACAAGAAAAAATCTGCCACAGCCCAGATTTGAACCGGGAATTTGAATATCGCAAAAGAGTGGAAATAGACGCCCAAATTTTGTTGTTTAAAAGTAATCTTTTTCTAGTTTAAGCTAAACTTCGAAAATCTTATGAATATTTTATACTTGTTGATTAATGATTATACCATGGCATACAAGACGCTGCTTGTAAATATAAAAACATAGTTTCTATTTGAACATTTGTTAATTAAGTCAATAAAATTCATGATTAACATAATTACATAGTTTATAATAAAAATTCAAAGCGAAGAAATAACTTTAAAATTATTACCAACCACCCCCTTGAGGGTGGAGGGGGAAGGGGAATTATTGGATGGCCCCTCCCAAAGCCCTTCTCTGGATCCGCGCCTGATGCTGTAACTTTTTGGCATTATAACCTCACTTTTTTTTCTTTGCTCCACGTGCCAAAAAACTTTGCAATCAAATGGTCGATTTTCCAAACAAAGAAGATTAAAGTTCAAACAATTATTAGAAGTTTCAAGAAGAAAAACAAATTTTTTACACGGAAAAAATTTATCCGTAAAAAAGTCACGAACTAGTAGCTAGGTCTCGGATATGAGAAAAATTCATGGGATATTTATGTATTTTCGTAAATAACCTACGAACTTTGAGAAAGATTGACGAACTCGATGTGAAAATTCTAAAACGGTTCATCACTTTTTTTTTACGTGAATAATTACAAAAATATTACGAGTGATTGGGAAAAGATTCTCAGAGCACTCACGAGCTTGCCTGAACGTGGCCCACGCACACACGCGCGGTGCGTGTGTGCGCTCGTATGTGTGCCTCGAGCTCGTCGGATGAGTGGCTAGAAGTTTTATAATACCTATTTTGTTTGGCCTCGATGGCTGCGCGTGTTTACGCACTCCTGGTTTATGTGTTTAGAAACTGGTGAGTCAGCAGTCTTGAGGGTTCGAATCTTCTGAGTTGCGAATTTATAAATTAATATAAAATTAAATCGCACAAATAAAATTTTTCCTCTTTTTATTTCAGTCTGAAATTTTCAGGAACTGTTCGTAGGAAATTCGAACTGTTCGTAAGAAACTTCGAAATTCATCCATATATTTCTCATAGAAATAAGGATTTAATGTTTCATTTTTTTATCTCGTATCCGAGACCTAGCTACAAGTTCGTCACATCTTCACGGATAAATTTTTTCCGTGTAGAAAGCAGTTGATTTTTGATCAAAAAAGTTCATTTACAACCAAAAAAGCTGACTTTCCTACCATGAAAGCTGAATTTTCAACAAAGGAGTAAAGTTTTTAAGCTTAAAAGTCTAATATTTTAGAAAACAGTGATTTAAAAAAAAAAAAAGTAAATTTTTGACAAAAAAGATAAATTTTTTACAAGATAGTTACATTATCAGCCAAAAAGTTGAACTTTCAACAAACAAGAATAATTTTCTACCCAGAAAGATGACTTTAACAAAGAATATTAATTTCTTACCAAATCGTTGAATTTTCAACGAATAAGATTAATTTTCTACCCAAAAAGACGACTTTTCAACAAAATTCTTACATTTCCTACCAAATAGTCGAATTTTTATCTCATAAAATATACGTGATAAAATTTCAACTGAAAGTGGAATAATTAAATTCTCAGATAAAAACTTTGATACAAAATTAACTTTGAGCAAAAATACCAATTATCAACAAAATTGTTAAATTTTTAACCCAAAAGGGTAAATTTTCGACCAGAAAGTTTAATGTTTTATCAAATAATAATAAATAATATTTTTATAAATAAAAATTAAAAGGGGCCTGGTCAGGGTCAGATCTAGCCTTCCTTATGGATACCCCAGTCAGGCCCTCATCGGATTAGGCGTTTCATTTCGAGTCTGGCCCTAACTGGGATACCCGATTGGGGCCAGATCTGGCCCCGACCAGGGCCACTCTGAAATTTCTGCACGGGATTGAGAAAACATTAACCTTTCTTAATTGATACAATGACAGTAATTGAATTAGTAAAATTTCTACTAATTCGGATTTAGAGAGCAGAGAACAAGTTTAAAAACTTATTTTTTTTTTTTTTTTTAAGAATAAAAATTTCAGAACCACGAGTACAATTCAAGGACTTTCCCAGGTTCTCAAGGATTTCCAGGACGATATTCACCCTGAATAAATCTTCATTATGCAAAAATTGCGGAATTATCAAGTGAATCAATAAATCTTGCGAGAGGACAACTTTATTTCCTAATTTGTCTCGGGACTGTAATTGCCTCTATTTTTTTTTTGTTACAAATTCAGTCAATCGTTTCTAATAGAGTCATTTTTAAACTTTGTAAATCAGAGGACAGTTTAAAAGCCTATTTTTAGAATAATTGCCTCTAAATCTGTTTAAAAAAAAAATTACTTCATTAGCCAAGGATTCTACAGACCTTAGTCATGCTTTTTCCTTTTGTATAACGTCGATAAAAAATGTTTATTACTTCTATCAAAGTTTTGGTCTAATGACTAAAAGAAACGCACACTTTTCATTTCCTCATTATTTGATCACGAGTAGAGTTTTTCTCAATTTAAGGTCACGAGAAATGTAACCTCAGCAGAATATAAAAATCAAACAAATTATATATAGACTTCGTCACAGATCATTATACAAATAGATGGTGTGTTTAAATATTCTTAAATTATCTCCTAACATTATTTTTTTTTATTGCTTAATTTTCCCAGGAATCTTAAGAAATTTTTTTTTTTTATTTTGTAAACCTTCCACAATTCTTGAAAATCTACTAAATTTTCTTTTCGAAATCTGAAAAAATCTACATTTTCTTTAATATTTTTGGAATCTTTTAAAATTTTTAATAATTTTTTTTTTCTCAAAGCTTTTAAATATCTTTTACAAAGATTCGAATTTTCCCTTGAACTTTCGATGAATCTGGCAAAATTAAAAAAAATTTCCAGATTATCTTCTTACAATTTTTGAAATTTTTTGCATTTTTTAAAAATATTCTCTTCAAATTAATGTTTCAAAATAGAAAATTATTCTTAATTTTTCTAGGAATCTTGATAAATGAAGATATTATTTAAATCTTTTAAAATGCTTGAAAAGATTTTAAATTTGTTGTTCGAAATCTTCAAAAATCTACATTTTGTTTAATATTTTTGGTATCTTTTCAAATTTTCCTTTGAACTTTAAATGAATCTGGCAAAAGTAAAAAAAAAATTCCAGATTATTTTTTTACAATTTTTTGAATCTTTTGTATTAAAAAAAAATATATTCGCTTCAAATTAATTTTTCAAAATGGAAAATTATATTCAATTTTTCGAAGAATCTTGATAAATTAAAATATGTTTTTAATCTTTACAAATGCTTAAAATGCTTCTACATTTGTTGCTTGAAATCTTCAAAAATCTACATTTTGTTTAATATTTTTTGAATCTTTTCAAATTTTTAATTATTTTCTTAATCTTTTCAAAGTTTCTAAATATATTTGAGAATGATTCGAATTTTTCCTTGAAGTTTTAATAAATCTGCAAAATTAAAAATATCTTCCAGATTATATTTTTACAATTTTGGAAATCCTTTGCATTTCCTTTTTTTTCAATATTCTCTTCAAATTAATTTTTCAAAATAGAAAATTATTCCTAATTTTTCAAGGAATCTTGATGAATGAAAATATTTTTTAAATCTTTTAAAATGCTTAAAAAGCTTCTAAATTTGTTGTTCGAGATCTTCAAAAATCTACATTTTGTTTAATATTTTTGGAATCTTTTCAAATTTTTAATTATTTTCTTTATCTTTTCAAAACTTCTTAATATATTTGAGAATGATTCGAATTTTCCCTTGAACTTTCAATAAATGTGGCAAAATTAAAAAAAAAATATCCAGATTATTTGTTTACAATTTTGTAAATCTTTTGCATTTTTTTTTTAATATTCTCTTCAAATTAATTTTTCAAAACAGAAAATTATTCTTAATTTTTCTAAGAATCTTGATAAATGACAAAATTTTTAAATCTTTTAAAATGCTTACATAGCTTTTAAATTTGTTGTTTGAAATCTTCAAAAATCTACATTTTGTTTAAATTTTTTGCGAATCTTTTCAAATTTTTAATGTTTTTTCTTAATATTTTCAAAGCTTCTAAATATCTCTTAAAATGGTTCGAATTTTCCCTTGAACTTTCAATAAATCTCGCAAAATTAATAAAATCTTCCAGATTATATTTTCAAAATTTTGGAAATCTTTTTCATTTTCAAATTTTTAATATTCTCTTCAAATTAATTTTTCAAAATAGAAAATTATTTTTAATTTTTCTATGAATCTTCATACATTGAAATATTTTCAAAATCTTTTTAAATGCTTTTAAATTTGTTGTTCGAAATCTTCAAAAATCTACATTTTGTTTGATATTTTTGGAATCTTTTCCAATTTTAATTATTTTTTTAATCTTTTCAAAGCTTCTAACTATCTTTTAGAATAATTCCAATTTTCTCTTGAACTTTCAATAAATCTCGCAAAATTAATAAAATCTTCCAGATTATATTTTCAAAATTTTGGAAATCTTTTGCATTTCTTTTTTTTTTATATTCTCTTCAAATTAATTTTTCAAAATAGAAAATTATTCCTAATTTTTCTAGGAATCTTGATAAATGAAAATATTTTTAAAATCTTTTAAAATGCTTAAAAAGCTTTTAAATTTGTTGTTCGAAATCTTCAAAAATCTACATTTTGTTTAATATTTTTCAAATCTTTTAAAATTTTCCCTTGAACTTTAAATAAATCTGGAAAAAGTGAAAAAAAATCCAGATTATTTTTTTACAATTTTGTAAATCTTTTGCATTTAAAAAAATATATTCTCTTCAAATTAATTTTTCAAAATGGAAAATTATTTTTAATTTTTCGAAAAATCTTGATAAATTAAAATATTTTTCAAATCTTTCAAAATGCTTAAAAAGCTTCTAAATTTGTTGCTTGAAATCTTCAAAAATCTACATTTTGATTAATATTTTTGGAATCTTTTCACATTTTTAATTATTTTTTTAATCTTTTCCAAACTTCTAAATATCTTTGAGAATGATTCGAATTTTCCCTTGAACTTTCAATAAATCTGCAAAATTAAAAATATCTTCCAGATTATATTTTTAAAATTTTGTAAATCCTTTGCATATTTTTTTTTAAAATATTCTCTTCAAATTAATTTTTCAACATAGAAAATGATTCTTAATTTTTCTAAGAATCTTGATAAATGAAAATATTTTTTTGAATCTTTCAAAATGCTTAAAAAGCTTCTAAATTTGTTGTTCGAAATCTACATTTTGCTTAATATTTTTGGAATCTTTTCAAATTTTTGATTATTTTTTCAATCTTTTCAATGCTCCTAAATATCTTTAAAAAGGATTCGAATTTTCCCTTAAACTATCAATGAATCTGGCAAAATTAAAAAAAAAATCCAGATTATTTTTTTACAATTTTGTAACTCTTTTGCGTTCAAAAAAAAAAATATTCTCTTCAGATTAATTTTTAAAAATGAAAAATTATTTTTAATTTTTCGAAGAATCTTGATCAATTAAAATATTTTTCAAATCTTTTAAAATGCTTGAAAAGCTTCTAAATTTTTTTTGAAATCTTTTCAAGTTTTCAATTACTTTTTTAATATTTTTAGAACATCTAAATTAACTAAACTCAAAATTAACTTAAATTAAATTAAATTAAATTAAACTCAAATTAGCTTAACTTACTCAATTTTTATCTGAATGAATAATTCTTCAATTGTTTTCCATTAGTCAAAATTTGTTTCTGTTTTGAAATATTTTTGAATATTTTTTTAAAAATTACTTTCTCACGATAAAAAATAGTTTTAAATTTTCCCAGGAATCTTGAGAAAATTATTTTATTATATCAAAATCTTGTAATATGCAAAAAGCTTCAAAATTGTATTTCGAAATCTTTAAAAATCTATTTGTTCATCGAATGCTTTCTGTTTCAAACAATTCAGTTTTAAATTGTTTTATTTTGAATATATGATCTATAACTGAAAATTTTAAATAGGCAATCAAACATTGCTAAATATTAAAAAATTGATATTTTTCTTGATTAAAAATTTTCAAATTTTTAGACTAAAAAAAATTTGAATAGGGTTTGAAATTTAATAAAAGCGTTTATTTTATGCATCTATTGTAATTTGAAATTATTTAAAAAATGGAAATATATAATAATTCGAATGAAAATGTTTAATTTTTAATGTCAAAATCTGTAAATTGTTCAAGTTTGAACAGATTCAGAATCGTCTTGTAAAATAAATTTTTTTTCAATTTTTAATAATTGAACTTAAGTTGAATTTGAAAAATCGATCATAAATTTATATTTAGTCGATCAATTTAAAACAGTTTTTGCCAAAAAAAAATAATTTTTCAAACGCTGTTAAATTTTAATTCTATAAGTCTTCAAAAGTCCATTTCAAAATTCTATAAATTAAAATTAATTTAAAGCAAAAAATTCAAAAATTAAGCATTTATTCAGATATCTAATTATTAGTAGAATGTATCACCTTATGTATAATAACAATTTCTATTTAAAAAAAAAAAAAACGAAAAAAAATATAATTAGCGCCAGAAACTCGCAAAACCCAATTTTTCACTTATGAGGTTTTTTTTTGGACCCTATGTAACAGATTTATGGGGGTGATATTTAAAAAGTAATTATTTATTTGTATTCTATAGTTAATTGTGAAAAAAATTTTTGGGTGTCAACTTGATTTATCTAATATTGACGATTCTGAAAAAAATTTACAAAAACTTTTTTTTATGGGAAATACGTTTTAAACTTCATAGAGCTGATGGAACATTTGAATATAATTTTTTTCAGAAAAAAAAGGTAGATTAATTTTTCTGGTGTATTTAAAAAAAACTCTGGTCGATGCGCATGCAGATTCAAAAAAAAAAATATACTGACCTCATTTACAAATTAATGATTGTGGCATAGATTCCCAAAAAACCCCATAAGTGAAAAATTGGGTTTTGCGAGTTTCTGGCGCTAATTATAATTTTTTTCGGTTTCTTTAATACCAATTGTTTTTAATACTGATAATTATATATTTAAATAAATTTTTCAAACAATAATAATCAAACCGTAAAATCCAACAGTAATAATCAATTACATTCAACATAGATAATTGTTTGAATAATTTATCATTAATTATAATAATATTCTTTTAGAATATTTCTAGAAAGTAATTGTACAATTCATTATTATTTTTGTCAACTTTTCACTTGAAGCGAAAAGAAAATTAATGACAGTTAACAAAAATAATTGTTTAAAAAAATTATTAATTTTCATAACTATCTTCTTCTATATTAGTGCTAGATAGGGGCGTTTCTTATAAAATTTTTATAAAATTTGGTCCACTTTTTACTTAGTGAGATAATAATTATTGTAAGTTAACAAGCATAATTGTTTAAACAATGTATTTTGGTTTATAACTATTTTTTCTTTTAGTGATGCTAGAAAGTCGAGGGTTTTTCTGAAATTTTCAAATTTTCTTTAACCTTTGAACTAAGAAAAAGAAATATTAATGATAATTATTATATAAATGATAATAATCCATGAACAGCATTTAAAGAATGTTTCAAATATCTGTTTTATTTTAGAAATAATTAATTTACAAGAAAGAAAGAGGTTATTTAAAAATGATTATCTTTGTTATCCATTTATTATTTGTTTAAAACTAAAAAGCCAAAGCGAAGTTGAAAATTTAAAAAAACGTAATTTTCCACCAATTATCTAAGAAAAGATAGTTATAAACAATATTCAATTGTTTAAATAATTACACAGCCACACAAAAAAAAAACTTTTTTTCGGATCTGGAGGTCAGACCATGTTTACAATAGGTTTTTGGGGTCGCTGAATCTGAATCCGAGGTAAAAAAAAACCCCAACACGTCAGGGTTCTGACATAACCTCAAAAAACGTCATAAAAAAAACTTTTTTTGGGCCTGGAGGACAGACCATGTTTCCTATATGTTTTTGGGGTCGCTGAATCCGAATCCGAGGTCCAAAGAACCCCAGCACGTCTGGGTTCTGACATAACCTCAAAAAACCTCATAAAAATTTTGTTTCTGGTCTGGAGGTCAGACCAGGTTTACTATATGTTTTTGGGGTCGCTGAATCCGAATCCGTAGCATCCAGGACACCTCGTCGCGGTGACGGCGGGCAACGGAATGAGCCTGTGATCCGGCTAAGTCCCTGGAGTACGGCTTTGATGCCGTCATGGCAGGCGCACTCAAGCGTTTTACGATGCAGACAGTCGGTTCCTCAGGATTCGGATTCAGCGACCCCAAAAAGATATAGTAAACATGGTCTGACCTCCAGGCCCGAAAAAAGATTTTTATGAGGTTTTTTGAGGTTATGTCAGAACCCTGACGTGCTGGGGTTTTTTGGACCTCGTATTCGGATTCAGCGACCCCAAGAGCCTATAGTAAACATGGTCTGACCTCCAGATCCGCAAAAAGATTTTTTTTGTGTGGCTGTGTTATTTGTTGACTTGAATTAATTATTACCTTGCTCCAAGTTAAAGTTGACAAAAAATGAAAAAGTTAATAAAAAGCCGCAACTATCTAGCATTTCTATAGAAGAAGATAGTTATATGCAATAATAATTTGTTTAAAAAATTATATTTTTTCAAATTTCATTAATTTTTACTTCTCTCTAAGAAAAAAGTGAACAAAAAGTTGAAAATGTTAGAAAAAAATTAGGCGTTGTAGACGCCGAGCGCCTACAAAAAAGATTTCGGTACCTTAATTAAGTTTCAATAGAATCTTGGAACAAAATTTTTAATTTCAACAAAAAAATTTCCAACAAAAAATTTTCAAAAATAACAAATTTAAAAAAAAAGTTTGTTCTAAAACTTACAAAAAAAATTTGTAATTAAAATTTTTTTTTTCTAATTTTTAAATTGCGTTAAATTTATTGGTTTGTAATCATCTAAAGCCTGAGCGAAAAATGAGCTTCTTCATTTTTTTTATAACTTGTAAAATTAAAATGACTAATTTTCATTTTTTCAAGCATTTCAAAAAAATTATTTTTCACATTTATTTTTCCATGTTTAGGCTTATATTCTGCGCTAAATTCTGCGCCGACCCCTAGCGTAATTTTAAAAAAATGTACAGGGATTCTTTTCCTATTTATTTATTTATTTATTATATTGGTATTTAATTCCAATCGAAGTTGTTGATATCATTTTTTTTTATCTGAGATAATAATAAATTATAACAATTTTGTTGGTGTCAAATGACATACATTAGACAAATGAAAATTAAATTAATAATTAATAAATAAATTAAACAAATCACAATAAAAATTCAAGAATTTAAGAATTTTTAATTAGATTGAAATTAAAATCAAAATCCTATTTAACGGCCAATACACAAGATATTGTATAGAATTCATAAAAATAAAAACTAGAATCCAACGACAAAATTTGGACAACCACCGTAAAATGCTCCTATTGTAATTAAAAAAAAGAAAAAATTTCTTCATAAAAAAAAAAAATTTCGTTGGACAAAAATAAAAAAGAGGAAAGAAAAATGAGAAGGCAACCAACCAAATCCCCTTCCTTCTCTTTTTTTTATTTCTTACGTCTTCTTTATTTTTATATATCATGAATATTTTTGTATTGTGATTTGATAATAATAAAAAGAAAAAAAAGAAAAAAATAAAAAGCAGAAGGAAGGGGATTTCGTTGGTTTCCTTCTCATTTTTCTTTCCTCTTTTTCATTTTTGTCCAAGGTATTTTTTTTTTTTTTTTTTTTTTTTTTAATTAGAATACGAGCAATTTAG
>CAKNYM010047868.1:66104-104513 GCA_932195095.1 Andricus curvator
TCTTTCCTCTTTTTTATTTTTGTCCAAGGATCTTTTTTTTTTTTTTTAATAACAATAGAAGCATTTTATGGTGGTTGACCAAATTTGGTCGTTGGATTCTTGTTTTTATTTTCAGGAATTCTATACATTAACTGAATTATTGGACGTTAAATAGAACTTTCAATTAATTTTAATCCAATTTAAAATTCGTTGGTTGTCTTCACATTTTTCTTTCCTCTTTTTTATTTTTGTCCAAGGAATTTTTTTTTTTTTTTTTTTTTTTTTAATTAGAATACGAGCAATTTAGGGTGGTTGTCCAAATTTGATCGTTGGATTCTTGTTCTTATTTTCAGGAATTCTATACATTAACTGAATTATTGGACGTTAAATAGAACTTTCAATTTAATTTTAATCCAATTTAAAATTCGTTGGTTGCCTTCTCATTTTTCTTTCCTCTTTTTTATTTTTGTCCAAGGATCTTTTTTTTTTTTTTTAATAACAATAGAAGCATTTTATGGTGGTTGACCAAATTTGGTCGTTGGATTCTTGTTTTTATTTTCAGGAATTCCATACATTAAATTAAAATAAATCAAATTAAATCAATTAATGACTAAAATGGAATTAAAATTTGTCTCAATTTTTTTTTCCGCCAACAAGATTATTATAATTTATTATATCGGGATATTGAGGTACTTAGTTTTGGTTCTAATCAATAATAGTAGCTGAATGGATAATACTGTCTTCCGTAATAAACTGGCAATTAAGTTGATGCGTCACGCGTTAACGGCCCTGAACTGAATTCGTCTTTAACGGAAGCTAGAAAAATGTCCACTTCCGGCGATCGCTGTCTTTATTTTCTGATGAAAGATTCCGACCCACCTAATTGAAACAGTGTGGTCTTAGGTCAGGGAAAACCTGGAATTCTGGGAGAAGTCAGGGAATTTCCATAAGAAATTTAATTAGCTAATAAAAAAAAATTTTTTTAGTTTTAATTTAGAGTTTTTTCTTTTCATTCATAAAAGATTCTACGTTAAAAATGTTGCAAGGTAAAATTATGGTCTTTGAATACAGAACCCCCCTAAAAAAGGTAGGAGTTCCAACGGACCACCTTAGACAATTTTTAAGCATTTTGGGTCGCTGAATCCGAAGTCGGAATTCCGAAGTTCACTCTTGTTTTCTTCCTAACCTCAAAATTTCGGAATCTCAAAAAATACTTTTTTCGTACATTTCACAGCCCCATGAACAAATAGGACTTCCTAAGGACCAGACTAGTCAATTCTTACGTATTTGGGTCGCTGAATCCGAATCCAAATAAAAAAAACAAAAAAACTAGGTGTTCCGATGGAACAGACTAGTCAAGTCTTACTTCTTCTGAGTCGCTGAATCCGAATCCGAAATCGGGATTCCGAAGTCAGCTCTTGTTTTTTTTCTAACCTCAAAATTTCCGAACCTCAAGAAACACTTTTTTCGTACATTTCACAGCTCAAGAAACAAAAACAAAAGTAGGTGTTTTGACGGACCAGACTAGTCACTTCTTACATATTTTGAGTCGCTGAATCGGAATCCGAACAAGGAAAAAAAGAAAACTAGGTGTGTCGATGGACTAGAATAGTCAATTCTTATGTATTTTGAGTCGCTGAATCCGAATCCGAACAAGGAAAAAAAGAAAACTAGGTGTTCCGATGGACTAGAATAGTCAATTCTTACGTACTTTGAGTCGCTGAATCCGAATCCGAAGTAAGCTCTTGTTTTTTTCCAAACCTTAAATTTTCTGAACCACAAGAAACAATTTTTACGTGCATTTCACAGCCCCATAATAAATAGACTTCGGATGGACCAGACTAGACAATTCTTAAATATTTGGGGTCGCTGAATCCGAATTCAAACGAAATTTAAAAAAAAAAGAAAACTAGGTGTTCCGATAGACCAGACTAGTCAATTCTTACGTATTTTGAGTCACTAAATCCGAATCCGAAGTCGGAAATCCTACGTAAGCTCTTGTTTTTTTTCCATACCTCAAAATTTCTGAACCTCAAGAAACACATTTTTCGTGCATTTCACAGCCCAACAAACAAAGACAAAAGTAGGTGTTCCGACGGGCCAAATTAGACATATTGTACGTATTTTAGGTCACTGATTCCGAATCCAAAATCGGAATTCTGAAGATTGCTCTTGATTTCTTCCTCACCTCAAAAGTTCGTAATCTCAAAAAACACTTTTTACGTGCATTTCACAGCCCCATAAAAAAAAAACTTCCGATGAACCAGACTAGTCAATTCTTAAATATTTTGGGTCGCTGAATCCGAATCCAAGCAAAACAAAAAAAAAAAAAGAAATCTAGGTGTTCCGATAGACCAGACTAGTCAATCCTTACGTATTTTGAGTCGCTGAATCCGAATCTGAAGTCAAAATTCCAAAGTTGGCTCTTGTTTTTTTTCCTAACCTCAAAATTTCTTAATCCCAAAGAAGTCTATTTTCTTATATTTTACTGTCCCAGAAAAAAGTAGGTGTTTTGACGGATTTGCCTAGTCAATTCTTACGTATTTTGAGTCGCTGAATCCGAATCCGAACAAGGAAAAAAAGAAAAATAGGTGTTCCTATGGACTAGAATAGTCAATTCTTACGTATTTTAGGTCGCTGAATCCGAATCCGAACGAAACAAAAAAAATTAGGTGTTCCGATAGACCAGTCTAGTCAATTCTTACGTACTTTGAGTCGCTGAATCCGAATCCGAAGTCGGAAATCCGAAGTAGGCTCTTTTTTTCCAAACCTCAACATTTCTGAACCTCAAGATAAATAGACTTCGGGTGGACCAGACTAGACAATTCTTAAATGTTTGGGGTCGCTGAATCCGAATTCAAACAAAAATTAAGAAAAAGAAAACCAGGTGTTCCGATAGACCAGACTAGTCAATTCTCACGTATTCTGAGTCGCTGAATCCGAATCCGGAGTCAAAAATCCGAAGTAAGCTTTTTTTTCCATACCTCAAAATTTCTGAACCTCAAGAAACACTTTTTTCGTACATATCTCAGCCCAACAAACAAAGACAAAAGTAGGTGTTCCGACGGACTGAATTAGAAATATTGTACGTATTTCAGGTCGCTGAATCCAAATCCAAAGTCGGAATTCTGAAGATTGCTCTTCATTTCTCCCTCGCTTCAAAAGTTCGTAATTTCAAAAAACACTTTTTGCGTGCATTTCTCAGCCCCATAAAAAAAACTTCCGACGAACGAGACTAGTCAATTCTTAAACATTTTGGGTCGCTGAATCCGAATCCGAGCAAAAAAAAAAAAGAAAACTAGGTGTTCCGATAGACGAGACTAGTCAATTCTTACGTATTTTAAGTCTCTGAATCCGACTCTGAAGTCGAAATTCCGAAGTTAGCTCTTGTTTTTTCCTAACCTCAAAATTTCCTTATCCCAAAGAAGCCTATTTTCGGATATTTCACTGTCCCAGAAAAAAAGTACGAGTTCGACGGATTGGACTAGTCAATTCTCACGTATTTTGAGTCGCTGAGTCCGAATCCATCATTTTTTTAAAGGTTGAAATATCTAATATTATATTTTTCGTTGATTATTAATTATTTTGGTTGAAATTTCAAAATTTTGCGTTGAAACTTTAGATGTTTTTGTAGAAGTTTCATGTTTTTCCTTTGAAAATTCAACTAGTTAATTGAAAGAGTTGATAAATCATTTTTTTTTAATTCATATTTCTGAGTCAATAATTTAACTATTTTGTTAAACATTCGTCTATTTGGACAGAAAATTCTTCCTTTTGGATTAAAAGTTAATTTTTCTTCGTTTAAAATTCATTCGTGTTTTGAAAAATCCAATTATTTGGTTAAAAATGAAACTTTTTTCGGTTGAAATCAAATCCTTTTTGTTTGAATATTCGACCATTTATTTTAAATTTCATTTTTGTAGGTGGAAAATTAAACAATTTAGTTAAAAATTAAACTATTTTGTTAAAATGTTATCTTTTTTGGTAGAAAATTTAAATTTTTTCGATAATTTGTTCCATTGGATTGAAAATTACCGTTAAAATTACAATACGTGTAAAATAAAATGAAATATAATTATTGAATAAGTAATAAAATAAAATATAAATATTCGAAGAACCCGCGGCTGCATTCGACTTTACTAGAAGTACTGGTCTTTGCCTGGACGTTTGGCCAGTGGAGAGGGAAACTGCAGAAAACCACATCCCGAGTTCAGCCGGTTTTTCTAGAGTCAAGTTTCAAGGCAGACATGAAATAGTTTTTCATTTTAAATTCATCTATTTCCATGTTTTTATTATTCAAAAGAGGGGATAACTTTCAAATTTTCAATAAAAATGGAAGCAAATGCAAGATCTGATTTTTAGGATTATAATGGCAAAGTAATAACGATCAAACCAGATTCGTTTCGCCTTGTCGAGCTCGATTAGCTCCAGGCCATTAAAATAATATCGAGTAACGCGTGCCGATCTAACGACACCTTGTATAATTTTCCGACCAGCTGATCGACTCGCAGGGCTACCGGTCCACCGTGACAACCCAATTTCTAAACTGAATCAAATTTTTTCAATTTCAATTTAATTGGCCATTCCTCGCTTTCTTGCACACTGAACACGCTTCTCGTGAATGCCAATTGAGGCATTAAATTTGTGGAAAAACAATATGACGACAAAGAATAAATATTGATAGTGGAGCATGATACTTGCAAAAATATGTGAAACCGATGGTCATTGAACAAATAGTTTTAAGGTCGTTGACCGTTTTCCTTTTTTTCAATTCAATTATAAATTCCAATTTTTGTAAATGGAGCGTTATTTCTCGAGGCTACCCAATCAAAAAATCAAAATTGAGCCGCCGGGTGCAATAACCAACCCGACGCTCGAAAACGCGTAAAAGTATTGTCCGATCGTCTCAAAGTAAGTTTAAATTTACTGAGATATTCAGATTTGGAAAAAGCACTCGACGTCTGCTCGCGCTGTTAGCCAATGCGTCGCGAGGACTGCTCTGTCAGGCAGCGTTCTCGAAGTTCAGTCTGCGCGGGCAGACGTCGAGCACTTTTTCCAAATCTGAATATCTCAGTAAATTTTTAACTAATCGATATGAGATTCTCCAAAAACCTTTATTCAACATTACTGAACAAATCAATCACTGGAACTTGTTCGAAAGTCCAAGTTACCTAGATACTTTTTACCGGCGGAACCAAGAAAACGCATTTATCGATCGACCTAATTTTGCAATTGAATATTATTAAACGATGAGCGATTATTAACTATTTCCTAATTTCCTAGGCATCGCTAGAGTATTTTGAATTCGTCCTACAAATATGAACTCATTTCAATAATATTTGGCCGAGTTAGAACGTTTTAAGGTTTAAAACTGAATTAAATCAGGGAGAAACTTTTTTTCAATATTTCGTTTTTATTATCAAAAAAAAAACGTTTGGCAAAAAAAAATTTTGAGAGGAAAATGTTTCATTTCCCAGTTCTCTAAAATTCTACATTTTCAAAAGATTGATTTTTCGATTTTGAACATTTTCTTACTTTGAGACGATCGGACAATACTTTTACGCGTTTTCGAGCGTCCGGCTGGTATTGCATCCGGCGACTCAATTGTCAAATTGTCAAATTTATACATAAAAAAAAGTTTTTTTAAAACCAAATAGACGAATTTTCAACAAATAAAGATTTTTCACTAGAGAAAGAAAGTTTTACCTAAATTGTTGAACCCCCAAGCCAAAAGACCAATTTTTCCTACAAAAATTGAGTTTACAAACAAAAAATATGACTTCCGCAAAAAATTATTTTTCTACGAAACTGATACATTTTTACCCAACAAAAATGAATTTTTTTTCTTACCAAAAAACGAGAATTCTCAACTAAAAAAGATCAATCTCAAAAAAATTGGAAAGTTACATTTTCAGTTGAAAAATTGATTTTAAATAAAAAAAAAAAGACTTTTCCACTAAACAGTCAAATTTTTAACCAAAGACATGAGCGTTCAATCAAAAAAATAAATTTTCAACAATGTAGGTGAACTTTTACCCAAGTAGTTGAATTTTCAATTTAAAAAGATTAATTTCCAACAAAATTTTAAACTTTCAACCAAAGAGATGAATTTTCAACTAAAAATATAACTCTTCAAAGAAAAAAAAAGGATTTCTTAAGAAAGTGATTTAAGCAAATCTTTCAAATAAAATAGTTCAATGCTCAAGCAAAGAAGAAGAATTTTTGACAAAAAGTTGCATTTTCATTGAAAAAAAAGAAATTTCTACCAAAGCGGATGAATTTATGAATCAAAGAGACAAATTAAGAAAAATAGTTGAATTTTTTGTTAAAAAAGATTCCAGGTTACTTTCCACGATCAAAATATTAATTTTTAACGCAGAAATAAGTTTCTAAAGAAAAATTTTTTTTTCCAAAAAGACGAATTTTTACCCAAAAAGGATGACTTTTTAACAAAATTGTTGAATTCTCTACCCAATAGTTGCTTTTTTATCAAAAAAAGATGCAATTTCTCTTAAACAGATGAATGTTTTTTTAAAAAAAAAATTTTTTTTTAATAGTTACGTTTTCATCCAGAAAAGATTCCAGTTGACTTTTCAAGATCAAAATATGAATTTTTTAACAAAAAATCAGTTTTCCAAGAACAAAATTGAATTTTTCATCCAAAAGGACGAATTTTTCCAACCAAAAGGGATGAATAATTAACGAAATAGTTGAATTCTCTACCAAATAGTTCAATTTTTAACCAAGAAAGATTAAATTTGTACTAAAACAGATGAATTTTTAATAAAATAAGAATTTTTTTTTAAAGTTGAACTTTCATCCAGAAAAGCTTTCAGTTCATTTTTTAACACCAAAATGAGAATTTTAAACAAAAAGTAAATTTTCTACGAAATAGCTAAATTTTCAACAAAACAGTAGAATTTTCAACCAAAAGTATGACTTTTTAACAAAATAGTTCCATTTTCAACCAAACAGTTGCATTTTTATCCAAGAAAGATGAAATTTCTCTTAAAACAGTTCAATTTTTAATTTGAAAAAATAATTTGTTTAAATAGTTAAATTTGCATCCAAAGAAGATTCCAATTCACTTTCCGAAACCAAAATAAGAATTGTAAACTATGAGTTAATTTTCTGCTAAATAGTCGAATTTTTAACCAAAAAGTATGACTTTTCAACAAAAAAAGAAAAATTTTCAAAAAAAGAGTTGAATTTTCATCCAAAAGAATTCCAATAATCTTTTCTACAGAAAAATACAAATTTTAAACAAAAAGTAAATTTTCTAGGAAATGGTTGAATTTTCAACAAAACAATTGCATTTTTGTCCAAGAAAAATGCAATATCTCTACTAAAAAAAAATGAACTTTTAAATTAAAAAGACAAATTTGCAGAAAAAATATTTTTCATCCAAAAAATATTTCAGTTGACTTATCAGCAACAAAATATGAATTTTAAACAAAAGGTTAATATTATACGAAAAGAGTTGAATTTTTACCCCAAAAAGACGAATTTTTAACAAAGCAGTTTAATTTGCAAAAAAATGATGTCTTTTTAAGAAAATTGTTAAATTTTCAACCAAATAATAAAATTTATAACTAAAAAGATAATCTTCAGGAGAAAGTTTTTGCTAATTTGCAAAAATTACACACATGAGTGAAGGACTTGTTACTAAATCGGTACCCTCGAAACGTAAACATTCAGGGCCGCCTAAGACGTTTTCAATTGGAATGCATAATATTTCGCAATATACTCGACTGAGTACTCGCGCACTGCGGCCCTTCCGAGGCGAGAGTCGCAACCGTCTCTCGCCCTGCGCGCGTTTTTTCTGAAATTTTCAACTTTTTGTCCACCTTGTATTCAGAGTGAGGTAAAAATTAATAAAATCTAACAAACCTAACTGCTCAAACAAATTATTATTGTTTATAACTATCTTCTATATTGATTCTAGGCAGTGACGATTTTTTCTGAAATTTTTAACTTTTTGTCCATTTTTCACTCAGTATGAGGTAATAATTAATGCAAGTTAAACATAAATAGTTGTTTAATCAATTTATTATTGTTTATAACATAACAATTTTTGTTAATTAATACCTCACTTAGTGAACAGAGGACAAAAAGTTTAGAAGTTCAGAAGAAACCGCAACTTTTCAGCACTTATCTAAGAAAAAATAGTTAGGAACATTATTAAATTGTTTAAACAACTATGTTTGTTAACTTGCATTATTTATCACTTAGCTAAGTAAAACTGGAATGAAAAGTTAAAAATATCAGAAGAAACCGCAACTACCTAGCATTAATAAAGAACAAGATTGTTATAAAAAATAATGATTTGTTTAAATAATTATTTTTGCTAAATTAAATTAATTATTAACTCACTCCAGGTGAAAAGTAAAAAATAGTTGAAAATTTCAAAAAAAACCGCAACTTTCAAGAATTATTAAAATTGAATATTATTAACAATAATAATCAATTGTTTCAACAATTAGGTTTGTTAACAATAATTATTACTTCACTCTGATTGAAAATTGAACAAAAAGTGAAAAATGTTTTTAAAAACCGCATCTTTCTAATTCTATTCTGAGACGAAATTGCTAAAAACAGTAATAAATTGTCTAAACAATTTATGTAACCATCTAATTATCACTATAAAGTAGTATTTCATATATTAGAAACAGTTTGCATGAAAAACCGTAGAAAAATAATAATTAGCGCCAAAAACTTGCAAAACCCGTTTTTTCACTTATGGGGATTTTTTGGGACTCTATAAAACAGACTTATGGGGATGGTATTTAAAAAGTGATTTTTTTGTATTCTAATTAATACTGACGATTCTGAATAAAATTTAAAGGAGCGTTTTTTTTTCTTATGGGAAATACGATATAAAATTTAATTTTTTTTTATGGTATCAACTATTATAGTTTTTGTTGAGAATACATCTTTTTTTGTTGAAACTTTTGTTACTTGGTTGAAGAATTATGTATTTTTCTGAAAATTCAACTAGTTTCTTAGAAAATTCGCGTTTTTGGTTGAAAAGGAATTTTTTATTAAACATTTTTATTTTTGGTTTGAAAATGCAAATGTTTTGTAAAAAATTCTTCTTTTTTGGTTGACTTCAGTAGTAACTGATATAAATTTTTTTTTTTATTGTATCAAATATTATATTTTTTGTTGAGAAACCATATTTTTTTGTTGAAAATTTAATTAGTTAGTTGAAAATTTATGTATTTTTGTTAAAAATTTAACTAGTTTCTTAGATAATTCACGTTTTTGGTTAGAAAGTAATTTATTGTTAAAAATGTTTATTTTTTGTTTGGAAATGCAACTATTTTGTAAAAATTCGTTTTTTTTTGTTGTTGAATTCAGTAGTATCTGATATAAAATTAATTTTTTTTCTATTGTATCAACTATTATATTTTTTGTTGAGAATACATCTTTTTTTGCTGAAAATTTATTTTTTTGTTTTTGAAAATTCAACTATTTCTTAGAAAATTCACGTGTTTGGTTGAAAAGTAATTTTTTGTTAAAAATTTTTATTTTTGGTTTCAAAATGCAAACGTTTTGTAGAAAATTCGTTTCTTTGGTTGAATTCAGTAGTAACTGATATAAAATTAATTTTTTTTTCTATATATTAACTATATTATATATTTTTATATATTGTTGAAAAGTAATTTGTTGTTAACAATTTTTATTTTTGGTTGAAAATTTTTTGGTTGAAAATTTTATTACTTTGTTGAAAATTTTTCTAAAAATTCAACTAGTTTCTTAGAAAAATCACCTTTTTGGTTGAAAACTAATTTCTTATTAAAAATTTATATTTTTGGTTTGAAAATGCAAATGTTTTGTAGAAAATTCTTCTTTTTTGGTTGACTTCAGTAGTAACTTATATGATTTTTTTTTTTTACTGTATCAACTATTATATTTTTTGTTGAGAATCCAATTTTTTTTGTTTTGAAAATTTAATTACATGGTTGAAAATTCATGTATTTATGTTAAAAATTCAACTAGTTTCTTAGAAAACTCATGTTTTTGGTTGAAAAGTAATTCATTGTTAACAATTTTTATTTTTGGTTTGAAAATGCAAATGTTTTGTAGAAAATTCGTTTTTTTTGGTTGAATTTGGTAGTAACTGATATAAAATTAATTTTTTTTTTATTGTATCAACTATTATATTTTTTGTTGAGAATCCATCTTTTTTGGTTGAAAATTTTATTACTTGGTTGAAAATGTATGTATTTTTCTACAAATTCAAACAGTTTCTTAGAAAATTCACGTTTTTGGTTGAAAAGTAATTGTTTGTTGACAATTTTTATTTTTGGTTTGAAAATGCAAATGTTTTGTAGGAAATTCGTTTTTTTAGGTTTAATTCAGTCGTAACTCATATAAATTTATTTATTTTTTATTGTATCAACTATTATATTTTTTGTTGAGAGCCCATATTTTTTTGTTGAAAATTCAATTATTTTGTTGAAAATTTATGTATTTTTGTTAAAAATTTAACTAGTTTCTTAGAAAATTCACCTTTTTGGTTGAAAACTAATTTGTTGTTAAAAATTTTTATTTTTTGTTTGAAAATGCAAATGTTTTGTAGAAAATTCTTCTTTTTTGGTTGAATTCAGTAGTAACTGATATAAAATTTTTTTTTTTTATTGTATCAACTATTATATTCTTTGTTGAGAATATATCTTTCTTTGTTGAAAATTTAATAAGTTGGTTGAAAAATTTATTTTTGTTAAAAATTCAACTAGTTCCTTAGAAAATTCACGTTTTTGGTTGGAAAGTAATTTATTGTTAAAAATTGTTATTTTTAGTTTGAAAATGCAATTTTTTTGTATGAAATTCGTTTTTTTGGTTGAATTCAGTAGTAACAGATATAACATTAATTTTTTTCTTGTTGTATCACCTATTATATTTTTTGTTGAGAATACATCTTTTTTTGTTGAAAATTTAATTACTTGGTTGAAAATTTATGTATTTTTGTTAAAAATTCAACTAGTTTCTCAGAAAATTCACGTTTTCGGTTGAAAAGTAATTTATTGTTAAAAATGTTTATTTTTGATTTGAAAATGCAAATGTTTTGTAGAAAATTCGTTTTATTGGTTGTTTTCAATAGTAACTGATATAAAATTAATTTTTTTCTATATTGTATCTATATTGTATAATTTTATATATTATTGAAAAGTAATTTGTTGTTAAAAATTTTTATTTTTGGTTTAAAAATGCAAATGTTTTGTAGAACATTCGTTTTTTTTGGTTGAATCCAGTAGTAACTAATATAAAATTAATTTTTTTTTATTGTATCAACTATTATATTTTTTGTTGAGAATACATCTTTTCTTGTTGAAAATTTTATTACTTGGTTGAAAATTTATGTATTTTTGTTAAAAATTCAACTAGTTTCTCAAAAAATTCACGTTTTTGGGTGAAAAGTAATTTTTTGTTAAAAAATTTTATTTTTGGTTTGAAAATGCAAATCTTTTGTAGAAAATTCGTTTTTTTGTTGAATTCAGTAGTAACTGATATAAAACTAATTTTTTCTTTATATATTGTATCAACTAATATATTTTGTTAAGAGTCCATCTTTTTTTGTTGAAAATTTAATTAGTTGGTTGAAAATTTATGTATTTTTGTTAAAAATTCAACTAGTTTTTTAGAAAATTCACGTTTTTGGTTAAAAAGTGATTTTTGGTTGAAAATGTTTATTTTTGGTTCGAAAATGCAAATGTTTTGTAGAAAATTAGTTTTATTAGTGAAATTCAGTAGTGACTGATACAAAATTAATTTTTTTTTATTGTATCAACTACTATATTTTTTGTTAAGAGTCCATCTTTTTTGGTAAAAAATTTAATTACTTGGTTGAAAATTTATGTATTTTTCTAAAAATTCAACTAGTTTCTTAGAAAATTCACGTTTTTGGTTGAAAAGTAATTTATTGTTAAAAATGTTTATTTTTGGTTTGAAAATTCAAATGTTTTGTAAAAAATTCGATTTTTTGGTTGAATTCAGTAGTAACTGATATACAATTTTTTTTTTCATCAACTATTATATTTTTTGTTGAGAATCCATCTTATTTTGTTAAAAATTTGATTAGTTGGTTGAAAATTTATTTCTTTTTTGTTGAAAATTCAACTAGTTTCTTAGAAAATTCACGTTTTTTGTTGAAAAGTAATTTTTTGTTAAAAATTTTTATTTTTGGTTTGAAAATGCAAATGTTTTGTAGAAAATTCGTTTTTTTTTTGGTTGAATTCAGTAGTAACTCATATAAAATTAATTTTTTTTTATTGTATCAACTCTTATATTTTCAACTAGTTTTTTAGAAAATTCACGTTTTTGGCTGAAAAGTAATTTTTGGTTGAAAATGTTTATTTTTCGTTGAAAATGTTTAGTTTTGGTTTGAAAATGCAAATGTTTTGTAGAAAATTCGTTTTTTTGGCTTGAAAATTGAACAATTTAGTGGACATTTTTTCCCCTCTTCGTTCAAAATTCGCCTTTTTGATTTCAGAATTTATCTATTTTCGTAAAAATATCTCATTTTTTCATTTTTTTGAAAATTCAGGTATGTTGTTAAAAATTTAACTATTTTGGTAGAAAGTTCAACTAGTTGATTGAAAAATAACGAAAATTTTTCTTAAAAATTCACATCTTTTGGTAAACAAATTTATATAGAGGATTCAGCTATTTTAGTTGAAAATTCATCTTCTTGGTGAAAAATGTAACGATTTATTTTTGGATTCGTTTTTTTTTTTTTGGTGAAAAATTTGAAAATTTTCGTAGAAAATTCAACAATTTGGTTGTAAATTAACTCTTTTGTTGAAATTTAATATTTTCGGTATGGAAATTCATAAAATTGTTTGAAAATTCATGCATTTTGTTGAAAATTTAACTATTCTGGCAGAAAGACCAAATTATTTGGTTGAAAAGTAACTTTTTGGTTGAAAATTCATCATTTTGGCCTTAAATAGTGCCTGTTTCTTTCTAAATTAAGTTTTTATGAAGAATCATCAAATTTGCGTTTTTTTGTAGAAAGTTCAAATATTTTGGTAGAAAATTCAACTATTTGGTTAAAAAGTTACTTTTTTGTTAAAATTGTAACTCTTTTGATGAAAATTCTTCTTTCTGGTTTGACAAGGTAGAAAAATCAACTATTTTGGTAAAAATTAACTTTTTTTTGAAAATTAATATTTTCGGTATGGAAATTCAACAAATTCGTTGAAAATTCATGTATTTTGTTAAAAATTCAACTATTTTGGTAAAAAGTAACTTTTTGGTTGAAAATTCATCCTTCTGGCTTTAATTAATGCATATTTGTTTTTAAATTCAGTTTCTATGAATTACCATCTTAGTCATCTTAATTTTTTAATTATAAAATTATAGGATATCCAAGAAACACCATAAGTGAAAAATTGAGTTTTGGGAGTTTTTGGCGATAATTTTGATTTTTTCCGATTTTTCTTATACAAATTTTTTATAATAGATGAAATTATAATTTCCACTGATAATGAGATAATTATATAAATTGTTGAAACAGTTTATTATTGTTTTTAGCAATTTTTGCTTAGCATAGAGTTAGAAAGTCGCGATTTTTTACGAACGTTTCAACTTATTATCAACTTTTCATTTATAACGAACCCATAATAAACTAAGCTTAACATGAATAATTGTTCAAACAATTTTTTATTATTTTTAAGAATATTCTCTTAGAATAAGCCTAGAAAGTTCCAGCATTTTTACATTCTTCCACTTTTTATCCACTTTTTAATTAGTGTGAGTTAATAGTTAGAGCAAGCTCACAAACATAATTATTTAAACAATTAATTATTCTTGATAACTATCATCTCTTAGAGTAATGCTAGACAGTTGACGTTTTTTCTGAAATATTTAGTTTTTCTCTGACTTTTTAGTTATGAACAAATTATAAATGAAGATCAACAAGAATTATTTTTTGAAAAGTATTGTAGTCTGTCAAAGTGAATTATTTTTACTCTTTTTCAAAGTTTTAAAAATATTAATTTAAACAAGAATGCCATCTCACAGGTGAGATAAAAAACATGGAATAATTAGGAGCAGGTGGGAGGAGTAGGTATCTAAATGACTAGTAAAAATTTTGTTTTGAATTACAACATGAAGTTTATTGGAAAACTCACTCAATATAAAAATTTTGAGAACCAAAAAAAAATTAATAAAAATTTTATGTTATCTTAAAAACGGTAAAATACGCTCAAAATCTGATAAAATTTTCCGGGTTAACTGAAGAGGAATGGTCCTCGGCCACCCCAACCTTGTCAATAAACAACTTTACAAAATGTAAGAAGAAAAAAAATGTAATTATCTCAAAAACAGTCAGAGATACGTTAAAACTAACCAAATATTGAGAATATTGCAAAGGAAGTTTGTGTTAGACCAGCTCAAACTAACTCAATGAAAAGATTTTAAAAATAAAAAAAGAAATAAAAAAATTTCGAGTTATCTTGAAAATGGTTACGTCGACCTAAACAAGTAAACAGATGTTCAAAATTAAAAGAAATAAAAATTTTGAATTGTCCCGGTAAGGGTGCGAGATAATGTGAAAAGTAAAAAGTCTGTATTCTGCAGAGGGGATTCGGTTTTGACTAATTTGAACTAACATGAAAAAGAAAAATTTCAATTATCTCAAAAACAGTCAGAGATACGTAAAAACTAACCAAATATTGAGAATATTGCAAAGGAGGTTTGTGTTAGACCAGCTCGAACTAACTCAATGGAAAAATTTTGAAAATGAATAAAAAAATAAAAATGTTGAGTTATCTTGAAGATGGTGAAAGTTACGCCGACCTAAACAAGTAAACAGATTTTCGAAAATTAAAAGAAATAAAAATTTTGAGTTATCCCGGTAAGGGTGATAGATATGTGAAAACTAACAAGTCTTTAAGTATTCTGTATAGGGGATTCGTTTTTGCCAAATTTGAACTAACATAAAAAAAAATCTCAATTATCTTAAAAACAGTCAGAGATACGTTAAAACTAACCAAATATTGAGAAAATTGAGGAAAAAAAAAAATATATTGAGAATATTGCAAAGGAGGTCTGTGTTAGACCAACTGGAACTAACTCAATGGAAAGGTTTTGAAAATTTAAAAAAAAAAATAAAAATGTTGAGTTATCTTGAAGATGGTGGAAATTACGCCCACCTGAACAAGTAACCAGATTTTCGAAATTAAAAGAAATAAAAATTTTGAATTATCCCGGTAAGGGTGAGAGATAATGTGAAAAGTAAGAAGTCTGTATTCTGCAGAGGGGATTCGTTTTTGACAAATTTGAACTAACATAAAAAAAATTCAATTATCTCAAAAACAGTCAGAGATACGTTAAAACTAACCAAATATTGAGAATATTGCAAAGGAGGTTTGTGTTAGACCAGCTCGAACTAACTCAATGGGAGGATTTTAAAAATTAAAAAGGAATTAAAAATTTTGAGTTATCTTGAAGATGGAGAAAGTTACTGCGACCTAAACAAGTAAACAGATTTTCGAAATTAAAAAAACTAAAAATTTTTAATTATCCCGGTAAGGTTGAGAGATATGTGAAAAGTAACAAGTCTTTAAGTATTCTACAGAGGGGATTCGTTTTTGACAAATTTGAAAAAACTTAAAAAAAAAAATGTTTAATAAAAAAAAAAATATTTTGAGTTATATTGAAAACGGTGCAAGCATGTGACTGTTTTTTTAATAATCTTCCTTGTGTATTGTCAAGGTGGTTCACTCTTCGCGTCTACGATAACGAGATGTCAACAAAAGTTGAGATATAAACTTGAAAAATAGTTTTTATTTTACAAATATTTTGATAGAATAACCTTGTTTGAAGAAAAACAGCTTTCAATGCTAGGAAAATCATTGTGATGAATTTATAATGGCAATAATTAGATTAAAGTTTCATTGAATAATATAAAACTTGCAGAAAACTTTGAGAAAATACATAAATATCCCTCGTGGAAAATTTTTACGAAAAAGTAGAGAAAACTAAAACTATTTTCACAGGAATCTACAAATAAATACAATAAATTACAACCAAAATTACAAGAAAGTACAAATTTTTTCTATTATTGAGACGAATTTTGTACTTTTAAAAAAAAATTTTGTACATTGTTATATTTTATTGTAGTTTTAATTAATATAACATTCGATTGGACACCATATATGTCATTTAAAATTATGTCATTGCAATATTTTCATTATTTCTTATCCTAGGTCGAAAAAGAACCACTTTTTGACTGCAAATCAAAATTGAACAATTGAGAAAGAATTGATCACGGTCATTGAAAATAAAATTGTTTTCATTTGAGGTTATAAAAACTGAAACACAAATTGAAACACTCAAAGCAGAATAATTTTTAATTTTTAACTTTTCAAATTAAAGCTTAACAAAATGTTAAATCAAACGCACAGTAATTTTCGCGTATAAAATGAAAGCATTAAAAAATTTTTAATTAAAAATTTTTTAATTTAAAACTGTCAAACTGCAAAATTTCAATTGTTAACTTTTATACATTGTATAGTGAAAATCAAAAGAATGAAAAAATCCACTCTATCATTTTCAATGCTACGAATTAAAGAATGAATAAAAAAATGTATAAATTGTCCAAATTATATCATTTTAAGCATTTTTGAGCAAGAAACATTAATTTATACATTAAAATTTGTATTTAAATCTTTTAAAATATTTGCTTAAAAATTGGCATACATTTTTTCTTCAATTTTCCAGGAATCTAATAATAATTTTATTATCTTTGAACTCGAACTTTCCTAAAAATTGTTGGAAAATCTTGCAAAAGTAAACAAATTTCCTTAACATCATCCAGATTCTTTTTTGAGCATTTTGGAAATCTTATTTATCATTCTTTTAAAATTAATTGAAAGAAAAAAAATATTTTTAGTTTTTCTAGAAATTTTGATACAAATTTTTTATTTGTTTAAAACCTTTCAAAATGCTTAAAAGGCTTATAAATGTTGTGTTTTGAAATCTTTTCACGTGTCAAATTATTTCGGAATCTTTTCAAAACTTCTAAATATATTTTAAACTTACTCGATTATTTTCCAAATCAATTTTTATAGTAACAGTTATTAGAAATAAATAAAATAAAATTCTTTATAATAATCAATATATAATAATAATAATTAATAAAGAAAATACAGTAACAGTAATTCATTATTGAAAAAAAATGTTCAAATCTTTTCAAATATTCTCTTTAAATTAATTTTTCAAAATGAAAATTCATTTTAAATTTTTCCAGAAAAGTTCAGAAATTTTTTTTATTTTCTCAACAACTTTGAAGATCAATAAAAAGCACCAACATTTTATTTAGAAATCTTCAAGAATCTGAATTTGGTTTTTATTTTTAGAAATCATTTTCAGTTTTAAATTAAGCTTGGATCTTCTCAAAACCGAGCTCAAAACTGGTAAATATTTCTTAAAATGAATCAAATTTTTTCCAAATTAATAATTGTTTAATTTTTATTTATGCATTAAAATTCAATAATTTCACATAGATATTCAATATTTGTTAAATAGAAAAATTAAAATTGTAACGCCCGAAGTTTTAATTTAACACTCTGAAATATTAACTAAAATATTAATTAATTGCTAAATATGTAAAAAAATTGTCTTCCTCAATAAAAAAATTTCAAATTAAATGGATTAAAAATGAAATATTCTAGATTGAAACAAAGTTTGAATAGGAAAAAAAAATAATACAAATAATATGAATATAAAATAAATATAAAATATAAAATAATATAAATAAAAATAATAAAAAATAAAATATTAATACGAACTGATACCAATTTTTTAATTCTAGAAACTTGTACTTTATCGTTAACTTTTCTACAAGAAAATATTTTTAAAAAATCACCTATTTGTATTCAACTGTATTTGTTTTGTTAAATTTTGTACATTTTTTACAAAAAAATACACGTTTTAACAAAAAATTACAGTTGCAGAAATGCTGTAATTTCTTGTAAAATTTTTTTCCACCAGGTCTAAAGGGTAGCCAGGGAGTGGGTTAGAGTCACTGTGAAGTTATCTGACGAGCTTAGCTCGGCTCTCACATGCGGAGCACCCCTGGCAGGGAAGAGAAGGGGTCACCAATCAACGTGCGTGCCCGGCGTGCGCGCGCACACTAGCCGCTGGTCTAACAGGGGTTCTCCGCTTGTGAGAGCCGAGCTGCGTTTGCCAACTAAGTGGCTCTAATCCACTTACAGCTAACATTACATTTTTGATAGATTTGAGAGATTAAAGAGAAAGTGTGTGTGAGAGAGAGAGAGAGAGAGATTGAGATTTTTTAACAAGTTTTTGAAATTTTCTTGGATGCGCCCTGCTCTTTGCTCCTTTATACTTCTCCCTAACATAGAATTGATACTTGCCCTCAAAAATTTTGTTAAGAATTTTCTAGATACGAATATATATGTTCCTAGAATATTTTTGACCTATTAAAGGGATTAAAATATAGTAGTAAAATTTTTATTTCATTATTATTTTTTATTTATTCATTTATTTTTTCTAATCTTGGTAGCTATAGATAATTTACAAACAAAATAGTCAAGCATACCTTGTTTGCAATAAAGTAGTCAGTTTTTAGCTATTTCATATCCGAAGTTGAAAAAATAGTTCAAATCAGTACTATAGTACCAAATTTTTCTTAAAAATTTTTAAAACTTCAAATAGTGAAAAAGTACTAGAAAAAGTTTTATTTTAATTTTTTTTGAAATTTTCACAAGTGTTGAAGGGACTTCTGTAGGACGGAAGTATGGGAAAATGTGCCAGTTACTTTTTTTCCTTGTTATTTCGAGCAGGAATATTTTTGAAAGAAGATTACCAAAAAAGTCTCACATAATTTTTCTTTGCAAATTTTTTAATCCCAAAATAATTTTTGAAACATAAGTATTAAGAAAGTTCTATGTTTTTTGAAATTTTTACAATTATTCATAGGGTTTAGGTTTAAAAAAACTTACTGCTAATAAAGGACTAAAGTACCAAAAAAGTTCAAAATCGATCTTGTTCCACCAGGATAATTGTATAAAAAAAAAATAAAAAAAGTAGTGGAAAAGTCCCACTCATTTTTTTTGCAATTTACAGGTCCTAAATAATTTTTGGGGCGAAAGTAGTAGAAAATTTACATTTCATTTTTTTAGAAATTTTTTACAGTCAACTTAAAAAATTCCTGTTAAAACGCGAAATATTTTGAATTTTTTTCTTTACTTTAGTCATATTTCCGCAGTACTTTTTTTTGAGATAAATTCCATTATTTGTGAAAATTTTGAAAAGAATGAAACTACAATTTTCTAGTTCTTTTGTCCCAAAAATCTATTTAGGCCTTGCAAAAATTTAAAAACAAAATTAACTTGGACTTTTTTGATACTTTTGTCCTAAAAAAGTCCTGCTTAAAAACAAAACCCAGGACGATGTTTTCAATAATTTGGTTCTACAAAATTCCCATCAGCACTCGTAAAAATTAAAAAAAAAAAAAAAAAATCGAACTTTTCTAGTTCTTATATCCCATCAATTGTTTAGGGCTGGCCAAAATTTGAAGAAAAATAAGTGGGACTTTTGTTTTGCTGTTGTCCTGAAAAAGTTCTACTCAAAAACCAAAACAAAATTAAAAACGACGTTTTCTATAATTTGGTCCTAAAAAATTCCCATCAGCACTCGTAAAAATGAAAAAAAAGGAAAATTAAACTTTTCTAGTACTTATATCCCATCAATTGTTTAGGGCTGGCTAAAATTTAAAGAAAAATAAGTGGGACTTTTTTTTGCTTTTGTCCTGAAAAGTCCTGCTCAAAAACAAAAACAAAATTAAAAACGACGTTTTCTATAATTTGGTCCTGAAAAATTCTTATCAGCACTCGTAAAAATGAAAAAAAAAAAGGAAAATAGAAATTTTCTAGTACTTATATCCCATAAATTGTTTACGGCTTGCCAAAAAAAAAAAAAAATAAGTGGGACTTTTTTGTTACTCCTGTACCGCAAAAGTCCCTCAAAACTGGTGAAAATTCCTAAAAAAATGAAGTTGAATTTTTTTAGTACTATGGTCCCATAAATTGTTTAGGACTTGTGCATTAAAAGATATTCTGGTTTTTTCGTCCTAAAAAAGTCCTGAAAGAGGAGGAAATATTTTGAACTTTTTTGGTACTTTAGTCTTACTTCAGAGTACTTTTTGGGACATAAATTCCATCAGCACTTTTAAAAGTTTCGAAAAGAATAAAATGGAACTTTTCTACTACTTTCGTCTCAATCATTATTTAGGGTTTGAAAAAATTTAAATAAAATAATAACTGGGACTTCTCTGGTACTTTTGCACTAACAAAGTCCTGCTCAAAATACAAAAAGAAATAAGTGGGACTTTTTCGACACTATTTTGCTACAAAAGCCCCTCAGCACTTGTAAAAATTAAAAAAATAAAATAAAATGGAACTTTT
This sequence comes from Andricus curvator, assembly GCA_932195095.1. NCBI lineage: Eukaryota > Metazoa > Arthropoda > Insecta > Hymenoptera > Cynipidae > Andricus > Andricus curvator. The sequence goes on from CAKNYM010047868.1 coordinate 86,525, forward strand.
GTAGTACCCATACACTTTTTCGGACTTATAAATTCTGTAAAAAATTAAGTAAAAGTTTCGAAAAAAATAAAATGAAATTTGTTTAATACTTTTGTTTCAAAAATTAATTAGGGCTTGCAAAAATTAAAAAAAAATTGAGTGTGACTTTTCTGGTATTTTTGCACCGAAACTTATTTATGGTTTGCAAACGTTAAAAAAGTGAAGTGGGACTTTTCTGGTACTTTTCTACTCAAAATTTCCCGCTCAAAATTCAAAAAAAAATTACACTCCTTGGATACTTTTTTCCTACAAAAATCCCATCAGCACTGGTGGAAATTTCGAAAAAAAAATGGAACTTTTCTAATACTATTTTCCCATAGAGTTGAGGCCTTGTAAAATAAAAAAAATTTTCAATTTTTTGTCCTAAAAAAGTCCCAGTGAAGGGGGAAATATTTTGAGCTTTTTTGGTACTTTAATCCCATTTCAGCAGTGGGTTTTTGGGACATAAATTTCATGAGCATTTTCAAAAGCTTCGAAAAAAAATAGATAAAACTTTCCTAGTACTTTTGACCCTGATTGGTAACATTTTTTTTTTTTTGAGAAAATTTTTTTTTTTTAATTGAAACAGATTTTCAAAGAAATATATTTTTCAAAAATTGTTGCTCAATCATTTTGACCCTCGATAGGGCGGAATACTTCTAAGAAGATAAATATATTTGTTATTTGAAAAACTTCAATTTGCAGAATTTCAATCTTAAGGTCTTTAAAATGTCGAATTAAATGCACTTTTAATATTTCAAGACCGAGTTCAAGACTTTCTAAATATTTTTAAAGATAATCACTACAATTGCAACCGCTTAAAATGAAGGTTAGAACGATTTTCAGCAAAGTGGGTGGATAAGTAAATACCTAAATATAATAATTTGAGCGCTTGTTATGGGAACTATTCGATGAAATTTTTATGAGATTGCAGAACCTTGTTGCGCTAGACTGGCTGCTGTAATGTTAGGTTGCGATTTTTATAGTCAGATATTTTAAGGAAATAAAGTTATCTATTTTGTTTTGAATAATAAAAATGAGTTCATTATTTAACATAATTATTGTAAAATAATCTAAATTAATACATTCTCATAAATGTCACGATGAAAATAGTTTTTAAAGACTGGAAACCCTGGTGGACAAATTTTTACAAAAAAGTACAGACAAAATTATTGTTAGTTCTTCTAGAAATTTTGATACACAATTTTCATTCATTTAAAGCCTTCTAAATTGCTTAAAAAGCTTATAAATTTCATGTTCAAAATCTTCGAAAATCTACATTGTGTATTAAATGGCTTGAAATCTTCACACGTTTTAAATTAATTTGGAATCTTTTCAAAACTTCTAAATATATTTTAAATTTGTTCGATTATTTTTCAAATTAATAATTGTTCAATTGTCATTTATTAATCAAAAAAGTTTGTTTTCAATCTTTTTAAATAATGTATAAAATTCCTGAAAATAAAACAAGAATCTAACGATCAAATTTGGACACCCACCACAAAATGCTCCTATTGCAAAATTTGTTTCTTTGGACAAAAATAAAAAAGATTTGCATATATATAATCAAAGTTGCATATGGTCCTGAAGCCTTGAGAAAGGTTAAATTATGGTGTGATATCAACCAGAAATTGAGAGGAAGTATCCTTCAGAAAAGGTTTTTAATTGAATGTCGAAGAAATGCTGTTTTACCTAAAAAAATATTTTTCTTGGATAACAAATTTCGAGATTTTGCTTTTCACAGTAATTTTTGCAATAGACAATTTGAACATAATTTAAAGAATCTCAAACTCTCAATGCTGAATTTACTGATCAAGGATATTTCCAATCATTTTAATTTTTTTAAAGTAAAAATTTCCAGAATTAGAAGTAAATTAGAAGTATGTTCACGAAAAGATAATATGATTGATCCTTTAAAACATCAGATTTTCCTTAATCGAAGATTTTTAAACAATGATAAAAAACATGAGAACAAACTTTCTATTTTGATTGATCAACAAACTAATATTCAAGAGCAAAATTTAAATTTGCACAAGATTTTTGAAGAAGAAGATAAGGATCCTTGGTTTGTAAATTTGGCAGATATTCAAATTCCTGATTCAGTTACAGATATTCTCAGATTAGGTAAAGGTTTTAGTAACCATGTGATAAAAAGTAAATCGAAACAAATGATGGAATTAGTCAAGGATGTTGAATCAAGTATACACAAAATTCCAATATTAGATCAACAAGATTTTCGAAACAAGATTTTAGACTTGTCAAAGAGCTTTGATTATAAGAATTGTTTGCACATTAGTACTATTGACCGTAAAATTTCGGAAGGTTTCATGATAACAAAGGTTTGCTTAAAAACAACCCTGATATGCATGAATGCTGATAAAGACAATATTACAGTTTGTTAAACGCGGCTCGCATAGAGCGAGACTCTTTTATTGGTAGATTTAAAACACTCTCGCAGGCGACGTTTATTCATTCAGTAGGCAACCATCTTAGAATTATAATAACTAGCAATTATACCTGCGAGTAAGAGAGAGAGAAGGAGGTACTGTGTGAAGTGACGTCAGCTGTGACGTCAGCAAGGCGGCAGGGCGAGTAGAGGCGAGAGTCGCGAGAACAGCGCGCGCGTAGCTCGACGCGCGCATCTCCCTCCAACGACTTTCTACCCTCTCCGCTCGACTCCTACGCAACGCCCACACAGCCTCCACGTTAAAAGGACGCGCACGGGAATCCATGATATATAGATTGATAGATTCTGGTCTATACGATTGGGTTTGACTGCTTAGTTGGGTTTAAAAATTTGAGTTAGGCCTGCCAAAAGGCAGCTCGGAGGCACCAAGCCTCTAGAGCACCCCGACAAGGAAATTAAAATGGACGAGGACGACAACTTCTCCGTAGTCTCTTGTAGGAGCAAGAAACGTAAACTCTCCAAGCTGTCGGATAACGTTTCTGCCAGCACCAGCAGTGACCAATCATCGGCCAACAGCTCCATCAAAGGAAGTAGTAAGACGTCAAGAACGTCAGTCGTGAGTATGCATATATCCAACTCACAAAAATCAAAATCAAGTACAGCTAGTACAAATAAAGTCGCTGATAATAATGTTCTTAGAGCGGGCTCCAAACCGCTAAATCTAGTTACTGAAACAGGTACAGCACTGGGAAAAATACCCCCAATTAATGTAATTGTGGACGAGGCTAATCACCCCTACACAGTTCTCCATAAACTTTTGAAAGAGTCAACCCAATTTAAACCCATAGTTTATAACATTGGCCCAGATGTTTATTCAGTTCGCGTGTCTTACATTGAAGACTACCGTAATATCATCACAAATCTAGAGAAGCAAGGCTTCCAATACTATCTCCATAAAAACATTAACCTGCCTCCTATCAAGCTCGTCATTAGGAATATCCCCACTGCTTACCCGGAAGATTTAGTTCTCTCTGAACTTAAAGAGGAAGGATTCACAATAACGTCGGTCGCTCGCATGAGAAACCGACAAACTAAAAAAGCCTTGCCAATGCTCCTGGTAACGGTGCCGAATACCCCTCAAGCAAAAGATCTCCTTAATCTACAGTTCATTGCCTTTATAAAAATCAAAGTCGAGCCCTACGTTAAACCGAAGGAAACTTCACAATGCTACAAGTGCCAAAGATTCCACCATGTCTCTGACATGTGCCACGCCACTCCACGTTGTGTGAAGTGCGGGGGCGCGCATCTGAGTCTCACATGCACAAAAGATCGTAAATCGCCGGCCACTTGCGCTAACTGTGCTGGAGACCACACCGCGAATTACAGGGGCTGTTCTGCCTTTAAAAAAGCCTCCAGAAAAACCACTAATAATAAACCAAAACCTCATAATTCTCAAAAAGAAACTGCTCCCTCTAAACCAACTACACAGTTCGCACCAAAAGATAATGGGTCACATGTAAATACCCCAGTAGTCAGGGCCCCCCCATCGCAAAAATTACCGCTCTAGAGCGCTGCCGTCGCCTCTACATCACAAACATGCACGATAAAAACTAAAACTACTCAGCCATCCAAAATACCAAAACCAACTAATAATCGAGCTAAAGCACCAACCGCCGCGACAATTCCCATCCCACAAAATAAAATCACTACAGAAATCGTACTTAATAAAAGCTCACCTACTCAGGATATCAAAATAAATCTAGTAAACCTCCTAAAAAGAGCTACAATCTTAACCACCGATATAATGGGGGGGAAAATCAACATTACGGAAGCTATAAATTCAACCGCCGAGATTATAAGTAATTTACTTTCACTCGCTATAGAAAATGGCCACCTTCAATAATAACACACTAAACATAATTTTTTGGAATGCTCAGGGTATCCTTAAAAAAAGACATGAATTAGCCACATACCTCTACAATAATAACATTACCATTTGCTTGCTCAGCGAAACTCTACTACGCGAATCCCTACGCGTCAATCTAGTTCGTGGCTATAAATTATACAGAAATAACACTAATAGAGGTACCGCGATTTTAATTCAAGAAAATATCGACCACCACGAACTAATAATTCCTGAACTTGAAGCCCTCGAAGCTACTGCTATACAAATAAAAATACACGGGAAACCATATGCCATAGTATCGGTCTATCAGACTCCCTCTCGCAAATTTATAAAAAAGGATTACAGAAAAATATTTAACCTTGCACCCTCGGTAATTGCTGCAGGTGACCTAAATGCAAAACACTTAGCTTGGAATAGTAGAACATCTAACAAAATCGGAAAACAATTGTTTGAATTCATAAACGACCAGTATCTGTCTTTCTCCGCACCAGACTCCCATACCTTTTTCCCTCACAACACCAAACATAAATCTGACCTTATTGACTTTGCAATTTCCAAAAATAACCTCTACAATCACGACACTCTCACCATTGATGAATTAGATTCAGATCATCGACCAGTTCTTCTAAGCCTTTTCACTAATTGTGAAAAAGCCCCAGTCGCGCCTCGCTATAATTTTGCAAAAGCAAATTGGCAAAAATTCAAATCGACCCTAGAAACACATGTTAATTTTGAACCCTCAATAGCAAACACTACGCACATTGATGAAGCCATAACTAATCTCACCTCTAGCATAAAAACTGCCATTCACACTTCAGTTCCTCAGACTACCACTGACAAATACGATCCACCTCTCAGCCCCGAAATTGAAGACCTTATCCAAACTCGCAACAAACTTTGCCGAAAACATCAGAAAACTAAAAACTGTATCCTTAAAAATATCATTAACCACCTTCGGAAAACTATAGCAATTAAAGTTCAGGAGCACAGATGCAAAAATTGGAATAAAGAAGTTGGTAAACTTCAAATTAAAGATAACTCTATATATCGTATGACTAAAGCCCTAACGAAGCCGCGAACTAATATTCCCCCTCTCAAAAATCCAGATCAAACGTTTGCGCTTTCTCCTACCGATAAAGCAAATCTCCTAGCAGCAAATTATGAAAGTAACTTCGCTCCACATGACGAGCCATCTGACCCTCAACACATTGCTGAATGTGAACAAATTGTCTCCGATTTTCTTAAAATCCCAAATACCGATAATTTCAAGAAAATAACCCATAAGGAACTAACAAAACAAATCAAAACTACTAAAAACAACAAAGCACCCGGTCCTGATTCAATTTCAAACTTAGTCCTCAAAAAACTTCCGATCTCGTGTCTCACTCTCCTCGCCACTATCTTCAATGCTTGTATTCAACTAAGCTACTTTCCTAATTCATGGAAAATAGCTCACATTTTAGTTTTTCAGAAAAAAGGCAAGGATCCATATCATCCAACCAGCTACAGGCCCATTAGTCTTCTTAATACAATGAGCAAAATTTTTGAAAAAATAATACTCACTCGCGTAAACTATCACCTGGAGGAAAACAGCATCCTAAAACCACAACAATACGGTTTTAGAAAAGGTCACTCTACACAGCACATGATGCTTAAGCTTACCGAAGCCATTAGCCTAAATTTCAATCGAAGAAAACATACTGGAGCTGTTTTCCTCGATGTAGAAAAAGCCTTTGATAGTGTCTGGCATGTAGGACTGCTCAGAAAACTAATAAATTACAATTTCCCAAGAGGGCTTATCCTTTTCATACATTCTTATCTCTCCAATAGAAAATTCTCAGTCAAAATAGGCCAGACACTTTCAAAAGAGAAACCCATCCGAGCGGGTGTGCCCCAAGGCAGTATTCTAGGACCGGTATTCTTTATTATCTACGTTAACGACATTCCTGAGGTCCCTGAAGTTACAATTGGATTGTATGCAGACGACACCGCACTATTTACTTCTTCTTGGTCAGTTCCGAAAATCTTAAGATTACTTAACAAAGCTCTTGAAATCATTGAGGCATGGGCTAAGCTTTGGAGAATAAAAATTAATGTAGCAAAGTCAGAATCAATTCTTTTTTCAGTCAGAAAGCCTGCTAAAATAGATCCACCAAAAATGTTTAATGAACCAATAGAATGGAAAAATTCCGTAAAATACCTAGGGGGTAAACTTCATAAACGTCTTAATTGGAAGCAACACATTCAAGAAACTAAAGGGAAAGCTCTCGGGGTTATTTCACGTTTAAATCCTATTATTAATAGACACTCGAGTCTAAAACCTGAATATGGAATCCTGATTTACAAAATGTTTATCCGACCAATCATAACCTATGCCTGCACAATTTGGGGAGGTGCGTCAAAAAGCAATATTAATCACATTCAGATCATTCAAAATAAATTCCTCAGACGTATCACAAAAACCCCTAGATATACCAAGAATTCTGTTCTTCACAGAGAATTTCAATTACCCTACATTTCAGAGTATATCAAAGAAACCGCCACTAAATTCTATGAATCTACATCATCATCACCTCTTGAACATATTTCCTCTCTAGGGAAATAAAATTTCGATCCGCTTCGCAAGCACGCGATGCCAAAAGACTTCCTCATGAAATAAGTCAACCAGAGACTTTCATTTTTCGACCCCTCTACCCCCTTCCCACTCTTCTTCTTTACTTTTCTTTCATAAAGTAAGCTATCAGATTTTGTGGTTTTTTCCCGCCTGCGGGCTTTTTTTCCCACATCTAACGAACGTCACTTTAAATCCCAGTCATGTCAAATTTCTCTCAGATTGTGTAATAATGCCCGAACGGGTAACGCACAAACAACTTCTTCCAGTCCGATCATTCTTCGGGGAGATCATAAATCGCGAGCGCGCGAATGGCACGGCTTCGCCGCGCCATCCGCCCGCTCGCGTGCATTGGATCTCACAAGAGGGGGCGATGGTTGGGGCCCCCTCATCCCCACCCTTTTTTTTTTTTTTTTTTTTTTTTTTCAGAACGTCAGAAATGTTTGGGAGCTGGTAGCCAGAGCTCTCACACTAAATCCTACAGCTGGAAGCCAGCCATAGGTCTTCACAAGCAAACCATTGCCGTGACCAACCACTCGCACACAGAATCTCCAGATATCTCTCGATCTTCAGGAGCCTCCAGCTGGAAACCTGCCAGAGGACGTCTGGACACGCATCTCCGTCACCCTCTTCTGAAGAAAAACGAAGACTTCGATAAATAAGAACTCCGACTCTGTGAACTCATGGTAAAATAAAGATCAGGAATAAAAATCAAACGAAACATAATTTTTACTAGTTACTTCAATTCTGCCCCCCCCCTTCTTTCCTCTGCTAAGGGGTTAGCTGGCATACCAGCCTGCCCGTTTCCGCTGAGACAGCTGGCATACCAGCCATTTCAGCCGACACACTGACTAACTTCATCCCTCTCCCACTTACTAACGAATTGAATCTCCTCCAATTAAATTCTTTTCAGTAGAAAATTGAAATCAAAAACACCCACTAACTCGCTATCTCATTCTATCGTAAGAGATAGACACATCACTCCCCCTTTTCACCTCCCTCGACATTTATCCTCTCACTAACTCCTTTTGTACTCTCCAGATCACTCTTCCAACCTGCTATCTCTCTCTATCTTACGAGATAGACACATCACTCCACCTCCCTCGACATTTATCCTCTCACTTCTTCTCTTTTACTCTCCAGATCACTCTTAAAACCTGCTATCTCTCTATGTTATGAGATAAACACCTCACACCCTCCTTTCAAATCCCTCGAAATCTATCCACCATACATCCCTCCTCTACAAAAATGACAAAATTTCCTCTCACTCCCTCCTATGGTTCTCCTACCTCTCCTGTCACTTCTTATCTCATGAGATAACTCCTTCTTACTTTCTCTTGTTAGATAAAAATCTATTATCCCCGAAAATTATCCTTCTCACTGCTTCCAACATATCCCACTCAAAAGTAACGAGCATATCAAGTTTGTATGAAGAAATCAGATTATATTAGGGATATGAAGGATTTACTTCCCAATCGTGATAACTTTGATTTATTGAATGAAAATTCTTTAAAACAATTAAGAAGAGACACTTTCAAGATTCTAGACAATTGGAGAAAGAAAGGACTTTCAGGAAAAGATATAAGATGGACTGACATGAATACCGAAGACACAGTTCTTGCAAGATGTTATGGTTTGAGAAAGATTCATAAAGATTTCTATCCTTTGAGAATAGTTATTTCAACCATCAACACTCCTACGAAATTTTTAGAACAAAGCTTCAATTTGATACTTAAAGACTCCATTCCAACTTCAAAATACAATATTAAAAATAGCTGGGATTTCCGAAAAACTATTATTCCTGTTCCTGATGACCATGTAATGATTTCTTTGGATGTTGTTGCAATTTTTCCAAGTATACCCCTTGAATTCGTTAAACATGCAATTTTAAATAGATGGGATGATATAAAAACACGTACTTGATTAGCTCAAAAAGATTTTATCGAAGCGATAGTTTTTATTATGAACTCAACTTATTTTGAATTCAATGGATCTTTTCATAGGCAAAAGTGTGGTGCTCCCATAGGTTCAGTCATTTCTCAAATTTTAGCAGAAATAGTCATGGAAGATTTGGAGGTCTTTGCTTTCAAAAAACTAGATTTTGTTTTGCCCATTTTACTTCCCGTATTTTAATGAAACCTCAGTATGTGTTCCTCTAGCAAAGTTTTAGGCAGTTATTGATGCTTTTAACGGTATTCAACCAAAACTTTTATTTACCCATAAAATAGAGGAAAATAATAAAATCAGGTTTTGGACATAGAAGTAATTAAAGATCAGGATGGTAATATTTTTACCAATTGGTATAGGAAAAGTACAGATTCAGGTAGAATTTTTAATTTCTTTTCGGCTCATCCTTTTCAAAATAAAATGGCAGTAATCAAAAAATTAGTTGACAAAGCTCTAGGTTTGTCCCACATTTCATTTCATAAAGAGAATTTGAATATTGTTAGGAAGATCCTTTTTCTTAATCATCACCCACAAAAGTTAATTGAGCAACATATCACAAATAGAATTCAACAAATCAAAAACAAACATAGTAACTCGCCTAAAATAAAAATATTATTACAATTCCTGATAACCATATTTTTATGTCTTTAGATGTAATCTCACTTTTTACTAATATTCCTTTAGAATTGGTTCTTCCTGGTATCGATAAGAGATGGTGTCGCATAAAAAACTTTACTAATATTTCTCAAGATGATTTCAAATCTGGTATTTCTTTTCTCATGAATTCTACTAGTTTTCAATCTGACAAAAATTTCTACAATCAAAAATTCAGCACTCCTATGGGGTCTCCGATATCAGATATTTTTCTGAAATTGTCTTACAAGATCTCGAATTAGAAATCTTCAAAAAATTAAAGGTCAAAATCCATTCATTTTATAGATACGTCGATGATACTTTTCTTATTGTTCCAAAAGACGAAATTGAAAATATTGTTTCTTGTTTTAATAGCTATCACAAAAGGTTAAAATTTACATTTGAAGTTGAATCTGACAATAATATCAGTTTTTTAAACTTAAAAATTATTTTAAAAAATTCACATGATATCATAACAAACTGGTTCAGAAAAAGTTCATATTTTGGAAGACTTTTAAATTTTTTGTCAAATAATCCCATACACCAAAAGATTGGTATTGTAAAAAATCTTGTTGATTCACCTGTTCTTCTCTCTGATGAATCTTTTCACGATGAAAATTTAATTTTAGACAAAAAAATATTAAATTACAATAGTTATCCTAAACATTTTATTGAAAAACACATTAAAATAAGACTTTCAAATTAATAATAAAACAACATCTCTAGAGTTAAATCTAACCAATAATAATCAACAGAAGAAAGTTGTATCTTTTAATTTCTATCCAGATATATCTTATCCAATCCGTACACTTTTTTCTAACTTTAATATTAATACTATTTTTAGAATTGATTCAAAATTTGACCACTTTATCAAATTGGGAAAAGATCCATTGGAAAAATTAGAACAGTGTAATGTTGTTTATAAATTGGACTGTTCTTGTGGTATGTCCTATATTGGACAAACTAAAAGATCGTTAGAGACTAGAAAAAATGAGCATTTCAGAAATATTAATCACTGTAAAAAAAATCATCTTTATTATTTTACGACAGTAAACAAAAATTTCTTAAGATTCCAGAGAAAACTTAAAATGACTTTTTATTTCGAAAAATTAAATTTAACAGAATATTAAAAAAGATTTCAAAAGTCATCCAAAATTATCAAAAAATAATTTGGAATATTTTAAGTGATTTTTTTAATTTTCAAGGATTTAAAATTTTTTTTAATTTTAAAACAAAATGTAGATTCTTCAACATTTTGAAATAAAGTTGTGAAACTGTTTAAGGATTTTGAGAGGTTTCAAATAATACAAAAATTTTCTTAAGATTCCTGGAAAAGTTTTGAGTCACTTTTTATTTAAAAAAATAATAATTTTAAGAGAATATTTAAAATAGATTTCAAAACAAGTTTTAATTTATGAATTACAATTGAACCATTATAAATTTGTAAGCACCTAAAATTAAAATAATTTTACTTCTAATTCATAAATTGTTCAGTTTAAAAAAATTTAATCTTTCCATTTTTAATGTTTCTAAATTAAAATTGCTTAAAACAATATAATTTTGAAAATCTCTGAATTCGTTGATTCATTTTTCAATTTGGATACTTGAGAATGGTAGTGTAGATTTACGTATTTTTTTGAGTCTTTGAATTGCACAAGAGTTTAACAATTATTTATATATTGAGCGTTTAAATTGAAAAAAATTAGGCTTCAGGGTCCTTTAGGGTGAAAAATAAATAAATATTTTGATTTTACTTTTTATAAATAAAAATTTAGTTATTTTGTTCCTAATTCATCATTTCAGTTGAGAAATCTTTTTTCAAAATTCAGCTATTTTGTTAACATTTTTTTAAATTATTTTTCCAACTGAAAATTTAACTATTCCATGTTTGGTTGAACATTTATCTTCTACAGCTGAAAATTCAACTACTTGGTTGAAAATTCATATACTTTATTGAAAATGATTCTTTTAAGGTAGAAAATTAATTGTTTTGGTTCAAAATTATTATTTTTTTTTTTAATTAATTTTTTACTAAAAATGTAACTATATCATGTTTGTTTGAACATCAATCTTCTTCAGTTTAAAATTCAATTACATATATGTTTGAAAATTTCTGAATATTGTTAAAACTTTTGTGTGTCTTTTGTGATAGAATATTAATCTTCTTGGTGACTAATTCACCTTTTTGGTTGAAAATTCAACTATTAGCTGAAAATTCCATTAAAAATTGAAATATTTGGTTGAAAATTCCTGTATTCTTTTAAAGATTATCCTTTCTTGGTAGAAAATTATTTTTTTCATTGAAAATTAATTTTTCCTTGGTTGAAAATTAGTGCTTTTATTGACAATAACTTTTTTAAACTAAAAATTTAACTTAATTTTTTGTCGAAATTTTTTTTTAAGAGACATTTAATCTTTTTGGTAGAAAATTCATTTGCTTGGTTGAAAATTTAATTATTTCGCTGTAAATATATTTTTTTTGTTCAAAAATTAATTTCTCTATCTAAAAATTAAACTATTCTATTTAAAATTAAAATATTTGTTTGAAAATTCATGTATCTTGTTGAAAATTATTCTTTTTTGATAGAAAATATGCTTTTTTGAATTGAAAATAAGTTTTTTTAAACTAAAAATTTAACTATTCGATTTTTCGTCGAAAATTTTTTTATAGACATTCAATCTTTTTGGTTGAAAATTTATCTGTTTGTTTAAAAATTGAACTATTTCGTTCAAAAATAATTTTATTTGCTTAAAAAACTTATTTCTTTAACTTAAAATCAAACTATTCTATTTTTGTCAAAAATTGATCTTTTTTAGTTGAAAATTCATTTATTTTATTGAAATTTTTTCTGTGATAGCAGTATAACCTTTTGGGTCAAAAATGCAACTATTAGGTTGAAAATTCTATTAAAAATTAAAATATTTGGTTGAAAATTCATATATTTTGTTAAAAATGATTTTTCTTTGGTTTAAATTTCATCCGTTTGGTTGAAAATTAGTTTCTTTTTTATTGAAAATTAATTTTTTGAACTAAAAATTGAATTTTTTTTTTTTTTTTTTTTTGTAAAAATATAACCTTTTCGGTTGAAATTTAACTATTTGGTTAAAAATTTATTTTTTTGATTGAAAATGGAGAATTTTAGTTATAAGTTCATTCCTTTAATTAAAAATGTAACTAATGTGGTTCGAATTTTTTTTTTAACATGAATTGTTTAAATTAAAAATGTAGTTATTTTTGCTAGAAAGCTAATCTTGTTCAGTTGAAAATTCACTTATTTTGTTGAAAACTCGTCTTTTTAAGTCGAAAATTCAATTATTTTTGTAGAAAATGCATATTTTCGAGTTGTAAATTCAACTTTTTTCAAAAAAATTGTGAATTGATAATAAAAATAAAAAAGACGGAAGAAATAAAAAAGTGAAGAAAGAAGATTTGGTTTGTTGCCTTCTCATTTTTCTTTCCTTTTTTTTATTTTTGTCCAAAGAAACAAAATTTTTTGTTTTTAGGAATTGCAATAGGAGCATTTTGTTTGTTTTTTTGTGGTTTTTTTGGTTTTCCAAATTTGATCGTTAGATTCTTGTTTGATTTCCAGCAATTCTATGAATTAACTTGAGTATCGGACGTTAAATAGGATTTTGAATTTGATTTTAATCTAATTTAAAATTCTTAAATTTCTTTTTAAATAATCTCTTAAAATTAATTTTTAAAAAAATAAATTCATTTTAAATTTTTCCAGAAAAATTAAGAAGTTATTTTTATTTTCATAAAACCTTTAGAGATCCTTGAAAAGCTTCAAAATTTTATTCCGAAACCTTCACAAATCTAAATTTAGCTTTTTATTTTTCAAAATATTTTCCAGTTCTAAATTAATTAACTTACGTTTATTAAAAATTTGTCAAATAAAACAATTAACATTGTAACGTTCAAAGATTAATTTTAACACTCTAAAATATTAACGATGCAAGGCTTTCTATTTTAAATAGTTCAGTTTAAAATGGTTTAGTTTTTAATATTTGATTTAAATAAAAAATTAAAATATTACTAAATATTTAAAAAAATGTAATTCTCATTTTAAAAAGTTCAAATTTAATTTGTTAAAAATGCAATATTTCATATTGAAAATTACAGTTCAATGTGATTTATTATAATGGCAAAAATTCTTGGTAAAAGTGTATTATTTTTTTTTAATTTTAGTTTCTTGTAGAAATTGTATTGTTTGTAAAAATTTATATATTTTTTTTAATTTTCTACAATAATTTACGTACGATTAAAATTGTTTTTATGACGTCAAACACCTAAATTAAAAAAATGTTAAATCCTTTAGTTTTCTGTAATACCTTGTAGATTTTTACAACAAAGTAAAAAAATAATAATAAAAAGTTATACCAATTTTTGGATTTTAGAAACTTATACTTTATTGTTAATTTTTTTACTTTTCTACAAAAAAATGCAAGAGAAAAATTAGCTTCTTGTATTTAACTGTATTTTGCTGTTAAATTTTGTACATTTTTTTACAAAAAAGTACATATTTTAACAAAAAATTACAGTTGTACTTTCTTGTAAACATTTTTTTCACCAGGGAAGAAGGTCATTATAGGAAGAGTAATTAAAATAACAGCTTGTTTTTTTAATTATCATGATACTCGTTAAGATAATAGAAAGAAAATTAACTTCAGTTTCATAAATGACACTTTCATTTTCCATATTTCTCTCAAGAATTATCTATATTGTTGATAGGAGGAAAATGAAACGAAAGCTGCTGAAACAAATTGTTCGAACTTTCCACTTCATTTGAATTATACTTAATAATTATAATTAAAATAATTGAAAGAGCAAACGAATCATATCTTGAAATCACATTTCCTACTTCACAATGGTTCAATAGATATGACAACAATTATATAATTTATAGAATTTCTGAAAATAAAAACAATGATTTTCAAAATTGAACTGTACTTTTAGAATTAAGAAGTGAATAATGATTGATTTTCCAAGACGATTCAAAATCAGTTCACAATTTTTGAATTTCCAGATTTTATCGTTAAAAATTAAACTGTTTAAATTGGAGAGTCTTATTAAATTAAACAAATATAAACGCTCGATTGAAACTTTATAAACTATTCTCAATTTTAAAATAACTGCAAAATAATATATTTACAATTAAAGTCGTTTAGTAAATTTCAAATATTGTTTTAGTCTAAAATGTTCCATTTTTAAACCATTCAATTTGAAACTTTCTAATTAAGAAAAAAAAACAATTACTTATTATTCAGAAATATCTGACTTTTCATTTAAAATCAGTAATGATAAATCAAATATTCAAAACTAAAAACAAAAAACTAAACTTTGAACGTTGAATTTTTAATTGTTCTATTAAAAAAAAACTCATTTGTAAGTCAAATTCTTGAATTTTGATGTATAAATAACAATTGAACAAATATTATTCTTAGAAAAAATTCGAGTGAGTTGAAAAGATTTTTAGAAGTTTTGAACAAATTCCAAATTGTTCAAAAATTTTGAATGATTTTAAATAAGACTTCTGCAGATTTCAAACAAAAAATTTTGAAGCTTTTCAAGAATTGTGAAAGGCTTTAAAAGAATGAAAAACATTTCCTTAAGATTCCTAGGAAAATTGGAAATTATTTTTTATTTTTAAAAATTAATTTCAAGACAATATTTCAAAACTTTTAGAAAGATTTACAAAATTGTCAGAAATGAATGTGGAAGATTTTATGGAATTTTTTTTTTGACTTGAGAGGATTTTAAAAAAATTTTAGGAAAACTTAGAATCAGTTTAAAAGATCTTTAGAAGTTTAGAAAAAATTTCAAAAATAATTAAAAATGTGAAAAAATCTAAAACAACGTATTGATTTTTCAAGATTTCTAAATAAAATTTGGAAACATTTTAAGGATATTTAAACTATTTAAAGTAAAAATAATTTTAATTTTAATTTAAGAAGTGTTCAACTTATAAAAAAATGTAGCTGTTCAATTTTAAATATTTCTAGTTAAAATTTTTTTAACAAATTTCAAAGAAAAGCTGATGAGATTTCTAAGAGAGTTGTCAAGTCTGATTTTTAAATTAGGTTTATTTTTTTTCATAAATAAACAAATATGACCAAAAAAATGGCAATTTTTTCTATTTGACGAATATTATGTAATGAACAAAAAAATTGTTACTAAACAAATTATTTGTTGAAAGAATGTTTTCTACGATTTTCCATAATTTAAAGTTTTTTTTCAAGTTCCATTGCAAGAAATTTGGATAAAAACAATATAATAATGAACAAATTTCTTCTCGAGATTATTATTGTTAATAATATCAACAAATTTAATAAACAAATGCATTATTCAGGCATTTTTCGATAGAAAAATTCGTTTTTTTTATATCATTCTTTTTAATTGGAAACTTCATGATAATTACAGCAAAATTCATAATTGGTCGATAAATGTTATATTTTTCAGAAACAAATTTAATAAACAAATTCGGACATCTGTCGATGGAAAAATTGTTTTTTTTTTCGATGCCAGTCTTTTTAATTGTGAAGTTAATGATAATTTCATTAAAACTCATGCTTATTTGAAAAATACTAAGTTCTTTTAAACAAATTTAGTAAAAATATGCATTATTTGGGTATTTTTCGACAAAAAAGTTTTTTTTTCAATCTCAGTCCTTTCAGTTTAGGTTTCTCATCACTTTCATTCTTTTAATAAGGCTGCAGCTTCAAGATCGAATATAATGACATTTTTCTTCCACTTTTGTCTATGATACACTATTTTTGAATCAGTGGAAATCAACATTTTGCACCCTAAAACAATTTTTTCATTGACAGATGCCCGAATAATGCATTTGTTTATTAAATTTGTTTCTGAAAATATAAAATTTATCAACCAATTATAAATTTTGCTGAAATCATCATGAAGTTCACAATTAAATAGACTGACATCGAAAAAAACGAATTTTTTCATCCACAGATGCCCGAATAATGCATTTGTTTGTTAAATTTGTTTGAAAAAATAATAAGATTGATCCAAAAATTATGAATTTTTCTGAAATTGTCAGGAAGTTCCCAATTAAAAAAGTTGACACCGAAGAAAACGAATTTTTCTGTCGACAAATGGCTGATTAATGCATCTGTTTATTAAATTTGTTTTAAAAAATCATAAAATTTATCAACTCATTATGAATGTTGCTGAAATTGTCATGAATTTCCCAACTCAAAGGACTGGCACTGAAAAAAAAAACGAATTTTTCTGCCGACAAATGCCCGAATAATGCATTTGTTTATTAAATTTTTTTATAATCTAAACAACTATGATCTTGGAAGAAAATTTTTTCATCATAATATTGTTTCCATTTTTGATTTTCTTGCAATATAACTGAAAAAAGTAAAATTATGGAAAGTCGTAGAAAACATTCTCTGAAAAAATAATTTGTTTATAAACAATTTTTTTGTTCATTATATAATTTTGGAACATCTTAAACTAATGTTACTCTATGAAACTTAGGCGATTTCAACAATTTTCCTGTTATTGACGAGCACTGGAAACGTCAAATTGAAAAAATGGCAATTTTTTCGTCATATTTGTTTATTTATAAAAAAATTTTAAGCCTAATTTGAAAATCAGGCTCGACAGCTCTTTTACAAATCTTATCAACTTTTTTTTCAATTTTTTTTTTGTCTAAATCGGTCAATATTTGTGGGCTGTGCGTTATTTTGAACCAAAAAAGACATTTTTTTCCCACTGTGCATCAATATCCCTTGATATACTACCCAAAAAAGTGACCTATATAACACTTCCAGTCTCGCTTCCTGCTTTGGGAGTCTGTTTTTGGTAGTATACCAAGGGTCCGTCCATTGGCGTACTTCCCAAAAATAAGGATTTAAAATAAAATCAGAATTAACCGAGATGATTTGCATATTTCTGAATCTTTTCTTCAATAAATTAAAATAAAGGGAGTCATCGTGGTTCAGATGGTATCGTGATTGTCAAATGTTCCAACACAAAACAGATTCCCAAAGCAAGAACCGAGACTGGATGTGTTTTGGGTCACTTTTTCTAATAGTATACCATGTGTCCGTACCTTGGTATACTACCCAAAACGGACTCCCAAAGCAGGAAGCGAGACTGGATGTGTTCTATAGGTCACTTTTTTGGGCAATTATACCAATCGACGGACCCTTGGTATACTACCCAAAACAGATTTTCAAAGCAGGAAGCGAGACTGGATGTGTTTTAGGTCACTTTTTTTTAAAGTATACCAATGGACGGACGCTTGGTATACTACACAGAACAGACTCCCAAAGCAGAAAGCGAGAGTAAAAGTGTTCCATAGGTCACTTTTTTGGGAAGTATACCAATGGACAGACCCTTCGTATACTACCCGAAACAGATTTTCAAAGCAGAAAGCGAGACTGGATGTGTTCTATAGGTCTCTTTTTTGGGAAGTATACCAATGGACGGACG
>CAKNYM010047868.1:104523-117863 GCA_932195095.1 Andricus curvator
GGACGCTTGGTATACTACCCAGAACAGACTCCCAAAGCAGAAAGCGAAACTGGAAGTGTTCCATAGGTCACTTTTTTGGGAAGTATACCAATGGACGAACCCTTGGTATACTACCCAAAACAAATTTTCTCGCAGAAAGCGAGACTGGATGTGTTTTGAGTCACTTTTTTTAATAGTATACCAAGGGTCCGTACCTTGGTATACTACCTAAAAACAGATTCTCAAAGCAGAAAGCGAGACTGAAAGTGTTCCATAGGTCACTTTTTTGGGAATTATACCAATGGACGGACCCTTGATATACTACCCAAAACAGAAGTGTTCTATAGGTCACTTTTTTGGGTAGTATACCTTAGGTTACTACCCAAAACAGATTCTTCAAGCAGAAAGCGAGACTGGATGTGTTTTGAGTCACTTTTTTTAATAGTATACCAAGGTCCGTATCTTGGTATACTACCTAAAAACAGATTCTCAAAGCAGGAAGCGAGACTGGAAGTGTTCCATAGGTCACTTTTTTCGGATGTATACCAATGGACGGACCCTTGGTATACTACCCAAACCAGATTTTCAAAGCAGAAAGCGAGACTGGATGTGTTCTCTAGTTCTCTTTTTTGGGAAGTATACCAATGGACGGACGCTTGGTATACTGCCCAAAACAGACTGCCAAAGCAGGAAGCGAGACTGGAAGTGTTCTGTAGGTCACTTTTTTGGGTAGCATACCTTGGGTTACTACCCAAAACAGATTCCCCAAGCAGAAAGCGAGACTTGATGTGTTTTGGGTCAATTACAGGAAAATTGTTGAAATGGCCTATGTTTCATAGAGTAACATTAGTTAAAGATGTTCCAATATTATATGATGAACAAAAAAGTTTTCCATAAACAAATTATTTGTTCAGAGAATGTTTTCTACGATTTTCCATAATTTCACGTTTTTTTAAGTTATATTGCAAGAAATTCGAATGGAAAGAATATTATAAGGAAAAAATTTTCTCTTCAGATCTTAATTGTTCATATTATAAACAAATGCATCATTTGGGCATTTGTCGGCAGAAAAATTCGTTTTTTTTGGGTGTCAACTTTTTTAATTGGGAACTTCATGATAATTTCAGCAAAATTCATAATTTTTTGATCAATTTTATTATTTTTTTAAACAAATTTAATGAACAAACGCATTATTGGGGCATCTGTCGACAGAAAAATTCTTTTTTTTTTTAAATTAGACTTTTTAATTGGGGTCTTCAGAATAAATTCAGCAACATCCAGCAACGTCCATTGTTATACTTCCCAAAAAAGTGACCTGTGGAACACATCCAGTCTCGCTTCCTGCTCTGGGAATCTGTTTTTGAGTAGTATACCAAGGTACGGACCCTTGGTATACTATTTAAAAAAGTGACCCTTTATTTTAATTTATTAAAGAAAAGATTCAGAAATATGCAAATCATCTCGGTTAATTCTGAGTTTGTTTTAAATCCTTATCTAAAAAACGCCGTGTAACGATATCTTGCATGCATTGTTTTCGAACACCTGATTGGTAGCGACTTGCCTCACTGCGTGAATATCACTTTTAGTGGCTGTTTTCAGTTTGTTGACCTATTGATCAAGATTACGAGTTTAATGCACCAGCACTTTTGCAAATCGAAATTTCTAAATAAGTCATTTTGTTTTATGATAAAATTTATTTCTAAATATTTCAAAACATTCTAGATAAAAGAGAAAATTTTAATTGTAAATGATTTCTCCATATTGGATAATAATTCTGTTCTTAACATTGTGAGCAGTAAAACGCTTTTCGAGTTATAGGGCAAGCCCCCCCCCCCCAAAAAAGGTTCGCTTTCGGGGGAAAAAAAATTCCTAATTTTTTTTTTTCGAAATTCGAATATTAACACGTGCCACCTGGCACTTCAAAATCCCATTTAATTAACATGGGGAAATTTTGGATTTTCGAAAAATTGAACTCATACTTCAGGGTTTGATCAAAACGTGCCAAACTTTTCAGGGATTGAAGAGGAGTACCTATGAAATAAAAGCGTACCGATAACTTTTAATTTTAACCCACCCTTACCCCCCCCCCTCCCAGAGCGCCCCAAATATGACCCAAAAATAAAAAAACTACATTTTTACGTATTATTGTTACTTTTTAGCAATTTCCGTCGTCTTTTTCATACGAATAATTACTAATGGACAATTTGAATATTTTCCATGACTTTTTAAACAATTTTTAACTGTTTAAACAAATGTAAATTATTTAAACAATTATTTATTCCCAAAAAATGTAAAAGATAATTGTATTTTCTTATTGAAATGTAATAGTTTGTCATTGTTTGGAGTAGTAATTTTTTTTAAAAACATTATGTAATTATTTAAACAATTACTTATTGTTTATTCTCAAAATTTCTAAAAATTGACCCAGAGATGTCCACTTTTTTCTCAAATTGGTATCCTATGCTACTTTTTGTTGAATAATTATAAAATTTTGATACATATCTTTTAATGTTTAATAAATTTCTATTTGTTTAAAAAATTTTGATTTGCTTAAGGCCTTAAGCAGTCTTTTTTCGATAACTTAAAAAAAAATAAATAAAATACACATCATTATTTTTCTGACTGTATAGTGTATAGAAAGAATATATTAACCATTTTTTAATTGTTCAAACAAATATAATTAGTTTAAACAATTATTTTTCCAACAATATTTTTTTAATCGTATTTTCTGAATTAAACATAATATTGAATGATTTCGAGGAGTAGTATACCATTAAGCCATTTCCCTTTCGGGGTAGGCGTGACACTACCCGATTCGGGTAGTGTTTCTAGGTTGATAACTTGTAGTAAATAACTACAAGTGTGGGCTCACCACACCCACGATGTGCCAACACCACTCAGTTTTCTCGAATGGTCACCCATCCAAGTGCTAACCGCGCCCAACGCTGCTTAACTTCAGTGATCTGACGAGAACTGGTTTTTTCAGCGTGGTATGGTTGTTGGTAAATTCGGTTAAAAACGTCACCATCACCACCATCATAATTTGCATTAGTGAATGTGCTTTTTTATAATATAATTATGATAAAGATTGTAAAAATATGAAGAAAGAAATAATAAATACACTTTTATAATTTAAATTTTATTATGGCTTTCATGATTTATTTAGTAATGCGCCAAAGAAGATGAAAACTATCCATATTCAATTTGAGGGAAATTTGAAGAAAAAAAACAATAATTAATTGTATAAACAATAACATAAAGTTTTTAGCAGAATTTATCACTCCTCGCAATCATTCAATATTATGTTTAATTCAGAAAATACGATTTAAAAAATATTTTCGGAAAAATAATTGTTTAAACAAATTATATTTGTTTAAACAATCAAAAAATGATTAATATATTCTTTCTGTACACTATAAAGTCAGGAAAATAATTATATGTATTTTATTTTATTTTTTTAAAGTTATCGTAAGAAAACTGCTTAAGCAAATCAAAATTGTTTAAACAAATAGAAATTTATTCAAAATTAGAAGAAATGTATCAAAATCACATAATTATTCAACAAAAAGTAGCATAGGATACCAATTTGAGAAAAAAGTGGACATCTCTGAGCCAATTTTTAGAAATTTTGAATATAAAAAATAAGTAATTGTTTAAATAATCACATAATGTTTCTGAAAAAAATTACTACTTCAAACAGTGACAAACTATTACATTTCAATCAGAAAATACGATTATTTTTTACATTTTTTGGGAATAAATAATTGTTTAAACAAGTTACATTTGTTTAAACAATTACAAATTGTTTAAAAAGTCATGGAAAGTATTCAAATTGTCCATTAGTAATTATTCGTATGCAAAAGACGACGAAAATTGCTAAAAAGTAAACACATTTCAAAAAATTTAAAACAAACTGTGAATTTTTGACGATTTCGAGAAAAAAACTTTTTAAGAACTTGGAAAGGTTTCAAGGAAATCAAAAAAAAAATTCTCAAGAGTCCTGGGAAAATTTAAAATATTTTTTGTTTTTTGAAAAACGATTCGAAGAGAAAATTGAAAAAGATTTAAAAATATTTAAAATGATTTCCTGAAATTTTGTGAAAAATTGTAAAAGATTTGAAAGGGAAATTTGTCAATATTGCAAGATTACAAAAATTTTGAAAAAATTCGAGGAAGCTTAAGAGATTTAGAAGCTTGGAAAATTTTGAAAAATTATTTAGGACTTGAAAACATTTTTAAAATGTTTAAACAAAATACGGATTTTCGAAGATTTTGAAAAAAAGAATTTTCAAAGGTTTAATGAGAATAAGTTTTTTCTTAAGGTTTCTGGGAAAATCACAGATGATTTTTTTTTTTTGCTGAAAAATTAATTTTAAGAGAAAACTGAAAAATGGTTCAAATTATTTCTAATGATTTCCTAAAATTGAAAAAGAATGTTTCAGATTTCAAAGCCAAATGCAATTTTGCAAGATTATAAAATATAAAAAAATTGAGTAAATTTAAAAGATTTAGAAGCCTTAAAAAGATTTATGAATAATTTGAATCTTAAGCATATTTCAAAAAATTTTAAACAATATGTTGATTTCCGAAGATTTTGAAAACACAAGCTTTTTAAGAATTTGAAAAAGTTTCAAGAGATTAAAAAAAAAATTTCTCAAGGTTCCTGGGAAACTTTTATATGATTTTTATTTCAAAAAATCAAATCTTAGAGAAAATTTAAGGAGATTTCAAAACATTCACAATGATTTCCTAAAATGTTGAAAGAGAATGGAAAGATTTGAAAGGAAAATGTTCCTATATTGCAAGATTAGAAAATTTTAGAAAAATTTTGAATAAGTTTAAGAGATTTAGGAACTTAGAAAGAATTGAAAAATTATTTAAAACTTGAAAACATTTCAAAAATTTTAAAAGAAAATATAGGTTTATGGAGTTTGCGAAAAAAAATCTATTTAGGAATTTTGAAAGGTATAAAGAGAACAAATTTTTTGTTAAGACTCCTGTGAAAATTACAAATTTTTTTTTTTTTTTTTGCTGAAAAATTAATTTCAAGAAAAAACTGAAAAATGTTTCAAATTACTTCAAATGATTTCCTGAAATTTCGAAAAAAATGGAGGTTTCAACGCAACATTTTGTAATTTTGCAAGATTAGAAAATTTTAAAAAAATCGAGTGAGATTAAGAAATTGAGAAGCTTTAAAAAGATTGAAAAATAAATTAAAACTTGAAAAGATTTCAAAAGGTTTTCCAAAAATATAGATTTTCGAAGATTTCGAAAAAGAGAATATTCTTAAGAATTTTGAAAGGTCTCAAGAGAATGAATTTGGTCGTAAAGACTCCTGGGAAAATTACAAATGATTTTTTTTACTGAAAAATTATTTTAAGAGAAAACTGAAAAAAATTTCAAATGATATCCTAAAATTTGCAGAAAAAGAAATCTAAGACATTTTAAAGCAAAATTTTGCAATTATGAAAGATTACAAATTTTCAAAAGAAAATACGAGTGATTTTAAGAGATTAAGAAGATTTAAAAAGATTGTGAAATAATTTAAAACTTGAAAAGATTTCAAAAAAAAAATTTTAATATAGATTTTTGAAGATTTTGAAAGAAAAGAATCTTCTTAAGAATTTTGAAAGGTTTTAACAGAATATATTTTTTGTAAAGATTCCTAGGGATATTGCAATTTTTTTTTTGTAAAAAATTAATTGTAAGAGACAATTCCAAAAGATTTAAAATGACTTCAAACGATTCCACCAAATTTCGAAAAGAAATGTAGAAGATCTGAAAGCAAAAATTGTTTAATTTTCCTCAATTACAAAATTTTAGACAAAATTCGAGTAATTTTAAGAGATTTAAAGATTTGGAAATATTGAAAAAAATTTGAACTTGAAAAGATCACAAAAAGTTTTGAAAGAAAATAGATTTTTTAAGATTAAAAAAAAGAATCTTTTTACTACTTTCAAAAGTGTATAAAAAGTAATTTGTTGTCAAGATTCCTCAGAAAGTGACAAATGATCTTTTGCTAAAAAAATAATTTTAAGAGAAAACTGAAAAAGTTTTTAAACAATTTGAAATGATCAACTGAAATTACGAAAAAAAATGGTAGAAGATTTTAAAAAAATGTAGGCAACTTTGCAAAATTATAAAATTTTAGAAAAAAATTCAAGTAAGCTTAAGAGATATTTAAAAGTTTCAAGAAAATAAAAAAATAGCTAAAAATTTGAAAAGATTAAAAAAAAATATGAAACGAAATAAATTTTTTTAAGATTTCGAAGAAAAAATTCGTAGTTTTTTGAAAATTTTGAAAGGTCTCAAGAGAATAAACAACTTTTCTAAACTTCCTGTGAAAATTTAGAATTATTTTTCATTTTGAAACATTATTTTTGATAGAAGATGTAAAAAATGTATTTTATTGAAAATTCAACTGTTTTCTTGAAAATTTATGTTTTAAGTTCAAAATTTAACTACTTTGGCAAAAAATTAAACTATATGGTTGAAAAATTAATTTTTTGTTAAACAATTCATGTTTACGAGTGGCAAATTAAACTGTTTTGTAGATAATTCATCTTTTTGGGTTGGAAATTCAACAATTTCTTGATGAAAAAAATTTTTTATGTTGAAACTTCAACTTTTTTGTGGAAATATTTTCTTTTTGGTTTGATATTTCATTCGATTCGGCAGAAATTTTACCTTTTTTGGGATAAAAATGCAAAACTTGAAATTAAATTTTAAAAAATTTATTTAAAATTAAATCAATTAAATTTTTTTAAATCAATTAAATTTTTTTAAATCAATTAAATTTTTTTAAATCAATTAATTAATTGAAAAGAAATTATTTTAAAAAACTAATGCTTGAAAATTAATGCGTTTTTATTAAGGATGCAAATACTTTGTTGAATTTTTTATTGAAAATTGATCTTTCTTTGTTGAAAATGTAACTATTTCGTTAAAACTTCGTATTTTTTTGTAAAATTTTCAACTATTTTGGTTTAAAATGCAACTGGTTCAAAATTAATCTTTTTATGTTGAGGATTCAACTATTTTGTTGAAAATTCGTATTTTTGAAAATAAATATCTTTTTCGGTTGAAAATACTTCTTTTTAAATAAAAATTAACTTTTCTGTTAAAATTTTGATTTGACATATTTGAAATAATCTTCAAAAATCTTTCTGATTTTTTAAATAATTTTAGGACAATAATATTTACATTATCCTAAAAACAAATAAACATAAAAATTAACATTTACTCATAATTTGTATTTTATATTAAAAATTTACTGACTGAAATAAAAATTTAAAAAATAATTAAATAAAATTTCCTTCTTTTTACATTTTGAAAGTGACATCTAGTTCTATTAAATAGAAACCAAAGAGGCCAGACTTGCCGAAGGTAAATTAATTCTCGCTAGAAGTAATCTACGTTACCCTTAGTAGAACGGCTTGAAGCATTTGGAACTTTCACCACTTGAGGCAGCACTTAATTTTATTTAAAAAAATAGAATAACTACGAATTTATCAATAGAAAAATTTACAAATATTAAATATTACTGATAATTTCTAATTTAATGAATTTTTAATAAATTTTTAGAAATCGTTTTTCAATTTTCACCCTTCTAAAGAAATTTTAAAAGTTATGAATCGACTTTTTTTAATTTAGACTATGGTATTAACATGGATAATTATTTAATAATTTCATAATTTTTGATGATTCGACTTTATTTTTATTCATTTTAAACAATCATGTATAATTAATTAGACGCGCAGAAAAAATTGAGAAATTATTTAAAACTTAAAAACATTTCAAAAATTTTAAAACAAAATTATGAAGTTCACGAAAAAAAATCTTTTTAGGAATTTTGAAAGGTATAAAGAGAATAAATTTTTTGTTAAGATTCCTGCGAAATATACAAATTATTTTTTCTTTGCTGAAAAATTAATTTCAAACTTTTTTTTATATACAAAATTTATATTTTTTATATAATATAAATTACCTGTTCACATAAGTGTGAAAAAAACGTATAATTATTTATGAACAAGTATAGAATATGAATTTTAAAAAAAAAGTTAAATTTTAACCAATCCCTTGAATTTTCAACAATAAAATTAAATTTTGGATTCAAGAAACTCATTTTTAATAAAAAAATTAATTTTCAACACATAAGGTTAATTTTCTACCAAATAATATGAATTTTTAACAAAAAAATTTAATTTCGTAGCCTATAATATGAAACCTACAAAATCATTAAAAAGATAAGTTTTCAACGAAAAATATAATAGCTGATAATTAAATTAGAAAATATTCTTAATTTTAAATCAAAAGATTGAAATTCATAAAAAAAAAAGTTGAATCGTCAGCCAAAAAAGATTTTAACTCTAAACCAAACATTTGCAATTTTATTAAAAAAAGAGATTAAATTTTTATCAAAAGAGATGAATTTTCAATCCAAAAAGACAAATTTCCAACAAAATTATTTAGTTTCAAACCAAAAAAGATTTTTCAGCCAAGGAAGAAAGAAAATTTTAGGCAAATTATAATTTCAAGGAAAAAATCATTTTTAATACCAAATAAAAATGTATAATAACTATTTATTTTCTAAGTTTTTTCTTCTATTTGCTTTAGAGTTATATAAATATAATTTTTCTATGTTTTTAAAAAAGATTTTCGAATATTCCAGATTCGTCGAAACAGAATCTAGAAAATTTCTAGGATTTTTTTTTATTTTACAGGATTTTACAAAATTTGAGGAAAATTTGATTTTCAAAGATTTTTAGGACTTTTCAAAGATTGGAAAAAGTTGAACAACAGTTCATCAATATTTCAAAGTTTAACAATATTTTTATTGTCTTCAAAACGTTTTTGATAATTTTGAAAATCTTTTGTAATATTTTAAAATCTTTTTACATATTATCTTAAAATTAATTTGTCTAAATTAGGAATCACTTTAAATATTTGAGAGAATTTTTTTTCTAATCTTGACATTTTTCAAAATTTGGAGAAGACTTCAAAATTGTATTTCGAAATCTTCAAAAATCCACATGTTATTTTAGAATTGAAATGTTTTCAAATGTTTTTCAAGATATTCTTGAAATAAATTTTGCAAAATAAAAAATGATTTAAAATTTACCCACAATTCTTTTAAAAAATTTTATTCTTTTGAAACTTTTTTAAATTAGCTATGAATGCAAAAAATTTGCATAGTTAGAACGGTATGTGAGAGTTCCTTGTCTCGTATCTGTATACCGGAAATTAGTCATAGAAAAACTAGAAATGATAAAGTCGAAGAAGCTACCTACAACTTTTACCGAAGTACTTGAATTTTCAATTTAAAAAAAAAATCAATTTTCAGTTAAAAATAAAATAGCTACATTTTTAGATAAAAAGATTATTTTTTCAACACCAAAAAATGAATTTTCAAAAAAAAAATTTTATTTTCTTACCAACGAAATAAATTCTGAACAATTGCAGGGTGGCGACTCGACCGGGAAAGACCGGGAAATGACCTGGAATTTTATTGACCGGGGAAAAACCGGGAAATGACCGGGAATTTTTTTTAAAAACCGGGAATTTACTTCTGATCATAGCAAAATTCAAGAAATATAATTTCACTTCAGAATTCACTTCAGAATTCGTCAGAATTTGAAAGTTCCCTCTTCTAAATTTTAGGTAATAAAAGTACTTCAAGCAGTTTTCAGAGTAGAAGTAGAATTTCAAAGAAGAAATATTTCTGAATTATAATAGAAATTTTTTTTACATTGTTCGTTGCGAATTCATCGTTTTTGAGTTAGAAATTCAACTACTGGGTTAAAAGTTAAACTTTTGTTAAAAATTAATTTATCTTTTTTTAATTTCATCATTAAACTATTTGGTTGAAAATTGATATTTTTCATTTAATAATTAAACTATTTGTTTGAAAATGTACTTTGTGGAAAATTCATCTATTTTTGTAGACAATTAAACTTTATGGTTGACAATTAATCTTTTTGGCATAAAATTAAACTATTCCAGTTAAAGATTCATCATTTCAGTTGAAGATTCATCATTTTATTTTAAAATTCACCAGTTTCGTTGAAAATTAATTTCTTTAAACGAAAATTTAACTGTTCCATTCTGAGTTGAAAATTAAAATTTTCAAGTTCGGAATTCCACAATTTGGATAAAAATTTGTCTTTTTAATTGAAAATTTAACTTTTCCGATGAAAATTCCTGTATTTTGTTCAAAAATCGATTTTTTTGTTGGTAAAAAATTATCTTATTTTTCTTTGAAAGTTAATCTTCTTGTTTAAAAATTCTTCTTTTCGGTTAAAAATTCAAGTATTCCAGTCAAATATTTATTATTTTAGTTGAAAATTCATCTTTTAGGTTTGAAATAAAATTATTTGGTTGAAAGTTAAGCTCTTTTCTTAAAAATTAATTTTTTTTAGTGGCGAATCCATCGTTTTAATTAAAAATTCATTTCTTTGGTTGAAAAATGAGCTGTTTGATTCAAAATTTGTTTTTTCTTCGGATGTTTTTTGGTTGAAAATTATTTTTTTTTCAACTGAAAATGTAACTATTAATCCAGTTGAATATTTCATAATTTTAGTTCAAAATTCATGTCTTTGGTTGAACATTCATTTTTGACTAAAAATGTGATTATTCAATTTTTGGTTGAAAAATTATCTTTGTTAGTTGAAAATTCGTCTTTTTGGTAGAAATTAACCTTCTTGGTTGAAAATTAATCTTTTTGGTCAAAAATTCAATTATTCTAGTTGACGATTCATCAGTTCAGTTAAAAATTCATCTTTCTGGTTTGAAATTCAATTATTGCAGTTAAATATTTACAATTTTATTTGAAAATTCATCACTTTGTTTGAAAATGTAACTATTATTTTGAAAGTTAGTTATTGTTGTTGTTAAAAGTTAGTTTCTTTTTCTTGAAACTAATTTTTTTAACTGAAAATTTAACTTATTCCAATTGAAAATTCCATAGCTGTTGTTGAAAATTCATCTGTTTGGTTAAACATTAATTTTTTTAACTTGAAATTTAATTACTAAAGTTTTGGTTGACAATTTATCTTTGTTTAGTAAAAATTAATTTTTTGGTTTGAAAATTGAACTATTTCAGTTAAAGATTCATTGTTTTAGTTGAAAACTCTTATGTTTGGTTTACAAATAATTTTTTAAACTAAAAATGTTACTATACCATTTTCGATTGAAAATTATTATTTTTTCAGTTCAAAATTTAGCTATTTGGTTGAAAATTTGTCTTCTTTTATTAAAACTTCAAACCTGTCTTTAAAAGTGAATGTATTTGGTTGAAAAATTGTATTTTTGGGTAGAAAATTAATCTTTTTATTAAAAATGTAATCTTCTTTAAAAATTCGTCTTTTTGGTTGAAAATTCGAGTGTTCAGTTAAATATTCATCTTTTTCGTTGAAAATTTATCTTTTTGGTTTAAAATTTAACTATTCCAGATAAAGATTCATAATTTGATTTGAAAATTCATCACTTTGGTTGAAAATTGAACTATGTTATTGAAAATCCGTTTTTTTGTTGAAAATTAATTTTTTCAACTGAAAGTTTAACTATTCCATTTTTTTGTAAAAAATTGATATTTTTTAGTGGAAAATTTAAGTATTTTTTTCAAAATTCATTTTATTTGCAACGTTTTGCTCTGTTGTGTTAAAAGATGTTTAGAACGAACGTCATGAATTAAAATAAATGTTTGCGTTTTGCGGCAAATATAAATATGTTACTTTGAGTTGACCGGGAAAATTGAAAAACTTGACCGGGGAAAATCGGGAAATGACCAGGAATTTGAAATCGTCCGCCGAATCGCCACCCTGAAAAGTAATTAATCTTCAACTGGAATAGTTAAGTTTTTAGTTCAAAAATTGATTTGAAAACAACAACAAAAATTTTCAACCAAATAGTACATTTTTAACAAAATATTTGATTTTATAACAAAAAAATTGAATTTTCAATAAAATAGTTGAATTTTACCAAATAGTTGAATTTTTAATGAAATACTGGAATTTTCTACTACAAAAATCAATTTTGAACGAAATAGTCCAATTTTGAAACAAAAAATATTAAACCTCAACCAAAAACAGTTGAATTTTAATCAAAAAGATGAATTCTCAACGAAAAATTCAATACTTGATATTTCAACAACAAAAAAACAACAAATTTTTAAGAAAATGATAAAGCTTTAACCAAAGAGTAGAATTTACAACAACAAAATTAAATTTTCAACAAAATAGTCGCATTTTTAACCAAAAAAGCCCAATTTTCAACACCGAAGACGAAAAATACGATTTTTCAACAAATACAGATTTTTCAGTGCAGAAAGAAAACAATTCATCCAAATTGTTGAATTTTCAAGCCAAAAGACGAACTTTCGTAAAACAGTTGCAGGAAATTTGAACCAGAAATATTATTTTTTAACAATAAAGACGAATTTTGAACTAAAAAAGGTCAATCTTAAAAAAAAAAATAAAAAATTACATTATCAGGTGACAAATTAATATTCAATTTGAAAAAAAAACGAATTTGTGTAAAAAAGTGAAATTTTGAACCCAAAAGATAAATCGTCTAACAAAAAAATTAATTTTTAATAAAACGCGTCAACTTTTATCCAAGTAGTTGAATTTTCAATTGATAAAAAATTCATTTTCAGCCAATAACGGAATAGTTACATTTTTAGTTTGAAAAATTAATTTTTTAACCAAAAAAATGAGTTTTCAACAAAGTAGTTGAACTTTCAGAACCAACGAAATGAATTTTGAAGAAAAATAATTACGCTTCAACTAGAATAGTTGAATTTTCAATCGAAAAAATTAATTGAAAAAAAAAACAAATTAAAAAAATAGTGATTTTTCAACCAAAGAGTTGAATTAACAACAACAAAAACAATTTTTTAACGAAATATTTTAATTTTCAACCAAATAGTTGAGTTTTCAATAAAGTAGTTGAACTCCCAACCAACGAAATGAATTTTCAACAAAAATAATTAATCTTTAACTGGAATAGTTAAATTTTCAATTGAGAAAATTCATTTTAAATGAAAAAAAAACAACAAAAAAGTGAATTTTCAACCAAAGAGTTGAATTTACAACAACAAAATTTAATTTTCAAAAAAAAGTTGAATTTTTAACCTGCAAAGTTGAATTCCTAAACAAGAGGACGAATGTTCAACCAAAGAAGATTAATTTTCTACCAAAAAAGACAACAATTTTCAAATAAATAGTTGAATTTTGGATCTGCAACCAAGAAAATTAATTCTTAAAAAGGTAGGTAAAACTTTACGTAAAAAGATCAATTTTTAACCGTGAACACGAATTTTCAACAAAATAATTGAATTTTCAACTAAAGGGGTGAATTTT
>CAKNYM010047869.1:1114-20171 GCA_932195095.1 Andricus curvator
CAGGGAATTCACGAAATTCATGGTATTCGCGGATTTCATGGAATTCATGGAATTCATGGAATTCGCGGAATTCATGGAATTCGCGGAATTCATTGAATTTTAGGAATTCACAGAATTCATTGACTTCACGGAATTCACTGAATTCAAGGCATTGACGGAATTCAAGGCATTAAGGAATTCATGGAATTCATCAAATTTACGGCATTGAAGGTATTCACGGAATTCGTGGAATTCTTGGAACTCACGGAATTCAAGGAAATTCTTGGAACTCACGGAATTCAAGGAATTCGCGGAATTCACGGAATTCATGTTGTTTAAGGAATTGATGGATTTCGCAGAATTCATGGAAATCAAGGCATTTACAGAATTCAAGGAATTTACAGAACTCATCGAATTCACAGAATTTATGGAATTCACGGAATCTACGGAATTCACGAAATTCATGGAATTCGCGGATTTCATGGAATTCACGGATTTCATGGAATTCTGGGAATTTTTGGAATTCACGGAATTCGCGGAATTCATGGAATGCGTGGAATTCATGGAATTCATGGTATTCGAGAAATTCAGTGAATTCACGAAATTCATGGAATTCGCGGATTTCATGGAATTCACGGAATTCATGCAATTCACGGAATTCATGGAATTCAAGGTATTCATGGAATGCATGGAATTCATGGAATTCACGGAATTCATGGAATTCGCGGAGTTCATTGAATTTTAGGAATTTACAGAATTCATGGAATTCATGGAATTCACGGACTTCAGGAAATTCAGGGAATTCACGGAATTCATGGAATTCACGGAATTCATGGAATTTACGGAATTCATGGAATTCATGGAATTTGGGGATTTCATGGAATTCACGGAATTCATGGAATTCGCGGAATTTGGGGATTTCATGGAATTCACGGAATTCTTGAAATTCACGGAATGCATGGAATTCTCGGAAATCAAGGCATTTACGGAATTCATGGAATTCACGGAGTTCATAAAACTTACGGCATTGATGGAATTCACGAAATTCATGAAATTCATGGATTTCACGGTATTCACGGAATTCACAGAATTCATGGAATTCACGGAATTCATGGAATTCGGTGATTTCATGGAATTCACGGATTTCATGGAATTCACGGAATTTAATGAATTTGCAGAGACCTCGGAAATTATGGAATTCGCAGAATTTATGGAATTCGCGGAATTCACGAAATTCATGTAATTCGCGGATTTTATAGAATTCAAAGATTTCATGGAATTCACGGAATTCATGGAATTCGCGGAATTCATTGAATTTTAGGAATTCATGGAATTCACGGAATTCAAGGAATTAACGGAATTCAAGGCATTAAGGACTTCATGGAATTCACGCAATTCTTAAAATTCATGTAATTCAGGGAATTCACGAAATTCAGGGAATTCACGGAATTCATGTTATTTGCGGATTTCATGGAATTCACGGAATGCATGAAATTCACAGAATTGATGAAATTAACGGAATTGATGGAATCCAAACAATTCAGGGAATTCACGGAATTCATGGTATTTTCAGAATTCAGGGAATTCATGGAATTCAAGGAATTCATGAAATTCATGGAATTCACGAAATTTAAGGAATGAATGGGATTCACAGAATTCACGGAATTCAAGGCATTCACGTAATTCAAGATATTCACGGAATTCTTGGAATTCACAGAATTCACGGAATTTACGGAATTCACGGAATTCGCGAAATTCATGGAATGCATGGAATTCATGGTATTTGAGGAATTCAGGGAATATACGAAATTCATGGAATTCGCGGATTTCATGGAATTCACGGATTTCATGGAATTCAGGGAAATCATAGAATTCACGGAATTCATGGAATGCATGGAATTCATGGTCTTCGAGGAATTCAGGGAATTCACGAAATTCATGGAATTCGCGGATTTCATGGAATTCGCGGATTTCATGGAATTCGCGGGTTTCATGGAATTCACGGAATTCATGGAATTCGCGGAATCCATTGAATTTTAGGAATTCAAGGAATTCACGGAATTCAAAGCATTAACGGAATTCAAGGCATTGAAGAATTCATGGAATTCACGGAATTCATCAAATTTGCGGCATTGATGAAGTTCACGGTATTCATGGAATTTACGGAATTCTTGGAACTCACGGAATTCACGGAATTCATTTAATTTAAGGAATTCATCGAATTCACGGAATTCATGGAATTTAAGGAATTCATGGAATTCACAGAATTCACGGAAATCAAGGCATTTACGGAATTCAAGGCATTTACAGAATTCATGGAATTCACAGAATTTATGGAATTCACGGAATCTAAGGAATTTATGAAATTCCTGGAATTTGAAGAATTCATGGAATTCTCGGAATTCAAGGCATTTATGGAATTCATGGAATTCACGGAATTCAGTTCAGTTCAGTTCAGTTCAGTTCAGTTCAGTTCAGTTCAGTTTATTGTAACATAAAATAGGGCCAGTGCCCAATTACAAGGAGGATGATGACCATCAGTGACCATTTTTCATTTCCTTACATAAAATACCTATTCTACTTATTTCTATATTAAAACGGGTAATGTTACAACCATAAACCAAAGGCACGAATCTTTAATGCGTTAATCGTGTAAATAAATAAATTATCTATTGAATTTTTTGTGTTCATATTTAAAATCTCCACCAATGATTTATCATTTTTTATAGTTTGTAGTCTAATACCATTGTACGCCGGACATTCCCTAATAAAATGCTCTAGCGTATCCATTTTTCGTAAGTTGCGCATCTGACAAAAACTGTCGCAATCATATAAATATTTTTGTCCACCCCAGAAAAGTCTCGGGTTCTTAGAACCACTCAAACGTAGTTGACAGAGTAAACTTAATTTATTGCAGTTGATTTCTTTCAACAAATAGTCGTTAGACGAGACAATGCTCTTAAAAGTGCAGGAATATTTTGAATTATTTGCTGCTAATAAATCATCGTTTCTACTTCTTTCTTGCAATTTTGACATTATCTCGTCCAATTGCTGTTTGACAACTTCCGGACATTGCTTTACGAATACATGCTTAAATCCTAGGTTCTCCAGTATGTTTTCAATTTGAGTTGCCAGTTATACCTTATCTTATTTGATTTTAATTGATTTAGTTGAATTAGTTTATTGTAGCAGCTCTTAACCAACCTTTCATCAGGCATCTCTAGAATTTTTATCCACCATCTAATTGCCCTTGCCACACACTCATATTCCAATTTATATCTATTGGTTTCTAATCTAATCATGTAATTAGGAGTGTTGCGGGGAAGGTTCAATACTGATTTAAAGTATTTCATCTGGGTAGATGCAATTTCATTGAAATATCTTAAAGACCAAATTTCAGCTGCATATAATAAAGTCGTTGAGATAACCGAGTTAAAAAGATGGTTTGCCGCTATCAATGATCTTGGTTTTGCTTTATAAAGAGTTTGTCGAGACACACCTGTCGCTACATTAGCTTTTGATTTTCGATCTTTCACATTCTCGCTATGCACTCCTGTACTTTGAAAAATTTTCCCTAGGTAGCAGTACGATTTTCCTTGTTCCACCTCTTCCCCTCCCAATGTGCACTTCACAAATTTCTTATTTTTTGGGCTTTTATGAAAAGCCAAGATCTTAGTCTTTTCTACGTTGACTTGTAATTTATTTATTTTACAGTAAAGCTCTAAAGCATTTAACTTTAATTGAACGTCTCTTGCTGATTCGGCCAAGATCACAATATCATCCGCGAATGCCAGGATCAAAATCTCTAAAAGACCTCCCAATCCTACCCCAGAAGCTCCAAATGCTCTAAAAAATTTCTCAATATCGCATATAAACAATAAGAATAGAATCGGACTGAGTGATTCGCCTTGCGGAGTTCCTAAATTGATTTTAATATCTTTTGACCTGTCAACATTTACGTCATAATGCATCGAGAAGCTCTCGTAGAGCTTTATAATTAACCTGAGATGCCTGCTATTGAGTCCAAGGTCTCTGAGTTTTTCCCATAATAATTTGTGCCTTACTGATGGGAATGCTTGCTTAAAATCGACAAAGATTGCGAAGAGCGTCCTGCCTTTAATTCTTATTATTGAATGTATCGCTGTATTTAATATAAAAAATATTGTCAATGCAACTTCGGCCTTTCCGAAAACCAGCCTGCCCTTCCGGAATTATTTTTCTACTTTCTACGTACTTTTGTAGTCTTTCTGCTAGGATATGAGTAAATATTTTAGTGATGTTATTAAATAGTGAAATAGGTCTATAATTGTTGGGGTTTTCTTTGTCTCCTTTCTTGTATATTACAACAGTTTTTATTTTTCCCCAATCTTTTGGAATAATACCAATAGTTAAAATTTTATTAAACATGTCTAACATGAAGATTAGAACATTCGGGGTTATATTTTTATAAAATTCGTTGCCTAATCCATCTGGGCCTGGGGCTTTTCCACTTTTTAGTCTTCCTATACTACTGATCAATTCTTCAATTTCTATTTGTCTATCCAGTTCCGCAATAACATCCGTACTGACTATTTTACATTTATCCTGATTACCCATTGTAAAGTTTTGTATGTAAAAGTCCTCCCATGTTTCAATAGAGATAGGGCACTTTAGATATTCTTTGTATGCAAATTTTTTAATGGTTAGCCAAAACTCTTTCGCGCTCCTAATGTCAATTGAAGCCTTTAGATCCTTATCCCTAACTGTTTTCTTTTTTTGTTTTATCAGACTATTATGCTTTTCTTTTGCTTTTAAGAATTCACCTAATGCTCCGCCCGTGAAGTTTAATTCTTTAGCCTTCTTCAAGCTTTTATTGAGTTCAGCTTTAGATTTTATGTACTGTTCTTCCTGCCAATCTTTTCCCCTTAACTTATTTGCATTACTTGTTGCTCGTATTCCGCAAAGATCAGCATTAGTCGCAGCAACTTTGATCGATATTTCTAACCTTGAACTCAGTTCGTCTATGCTTAATTCTTTATTTTGAATGATTTTTGTGGATTCTAGATGCAACCTATATGATTCTGAATTTTCTTCCTTCCACCTATAAGTATCCTGAATCAGTATTTTATTATTTGTAGATCTCAAATCTTTTCTATCCTTCTTATTCTGTCCTGGGACTCCCATTTCTAGTGTGCTTTGAAAATGATCTGTATTGGTTGTTGATGAAATTATCTTACTGTCCCTTATGTAAGGAAAACAAGCTACGTTAACCCAAATCAAGTCAATCGTACTCCTACCCAGGTGGTTTACAAATGTAAATTTCGCTGGCGTATCGGTGGGAGATCTACCATTCAACATTACAAAGCTTTCAGATTCCATTACGCTTGTCAGCAGCCTACCTCTATAATTTACCTCAAAATCGCTACTTGTTCTAACGCCTGATAGTGGGGATCCCTCTACTGCCATACGATCCAACTGGTTGAGGTCTCCCACTCTAGAGTTGAAGTCCCCACCGATTATAACAGGCAGAGAGTTATCCCCCCTAGCTAAATTACGTATAGTATCAGAGAACATATCTATTATAGTTTCAGAGTCCAGTTTCGGTTTCCAGTATACCACTCCTATTATAAATATAAAATTTTTACGTTGCACCTTAACTATTATCCACATATTAGTAACTTCTATAATATTTAAAAGCTTCACTACCTTGTTAATAGAAAGGATTATACCTCCACTTGCTCTTCCATCACTGTGATCCTTTTCTGCTGGGCTCTGAATTGTCAGATAGTCCTTGAGGAATGCTGGATTCACTTCCAATATTGATGACAGCCATGTTTCCGTGACTCCGATTATGTCGTAGTTTAATAGGAGTTTTTGCTGAGTTTTGTCCAGGTCGTATAGGTTTTTGAGACCACTTATATTCCAGAAGTTAAGTTTGAGTGGATGTGTTTTTATCCTTGTGAAGTGACGTTTTCGAAATGTTTCTTGTTTTGCTTTGAAACGTATCAAGCACTTCCTTATCTCCTACTGATCTTTGAGAGATAAATTGGTCCATACTATTTCTCATGTTGTCGTCTTTTCTCTTGTAGTACTTCCTTTTTGGCTTTATAGTATTCCAATGCTTCATCTCTTGTTTGTTAATAGTATCTTCCTTGTCCATCTCCTCAATGTTATCGCTGCTTCTGTCTCGCTTCTTTGAAGCCTTTGCTGCCTCTAGGAAACTAATAACCTCGTCAACGTTGCAAGGTTTTCCTTCTATTAGTAGGAAGTCATCTCTGAGTTGGGTCTCTATATCCAGTTTTCTCAGTTCTTTGAAGAGTGGTACCAGTTGCTTCCTTTTTTCCTGTGTGTTCTTGTCATAATCATTTGAGATAAAAATGCTGGTCCCTTTCAATTTGCGCTTTTCCCCCATAATTTCTTGTTTCTTGAGAAGTGAAGTGAGTGAAAGAAGAATAGGTGGTTTCGGATTTGTTGACTCTCCCTTTAAGACCTTGGCATATTTTATATCAGCGATGGTGATGTTAACTTCGAGTGTTTCTTCGATGAAAGTGATCATGTGGTTGACTAACATGCGGGGATGAGCAGGAGCATCCAATCCGAAGAAAACTATGTTGTATCTTTTAGCTATGCTCTCGTTCTTAATCTGTACATCCTGGATTTCCTGGAGTTGGGTTTTCAGAATTTTATTTTCTTGTTTGAGTTCTTCAATCTCCCCCGTACATTTCTCCAGTTCCTCTTTTATGGGTTTTACTTCCTGTTTCACAATTTCTTGAACTTTATCCCCGATGCATTCTAGAATTGAATTTTTCCAGGAATCTAGAATTCCTTCGAATTGTGAAACTGACATTTTTTCTATGTTTGTGTTTTTGTCTACGCTATCCTCCATGTTTTCTGGATAAATTATACTTTTTCCATAGATGGCGCATATATACCCGCTTGCTTTTGCGCCAAAATCCTTGATGTTGCTGACAGAATTTTCACTTGGTTTTACACTTGGTGCAGGTTCCACGCCGAAAAAAACACTACGTACACTGTTCTCGGGACTAAAAGATACCAAAAATACCTCTCAGATTTCACTGAGCTCAATTAATTATACAGAATTTCGCAGAAAACTACAGAGCGATCCGACGTACGTCTGGTCACACTTACGCTACAATAGCGCCCCCCGAATTCACGGAATTCATAATACGTACGTAATTGATGGAATTCACGAAATTCATGCAATTCATGGATTTCACGGAATTCACGGAATTCACGGTATTCATTGAATTCACGGAATTAGCGGAATTCAAGGCATTTGGGGAATTCATGGAATTTACAGAATTTATGGATTTCAAGGAATTCATAGAATTGATGGAATTCACGGAATTAATGGAATTCACGGAATTCAATGAATTTGCAGAGTCGTCGGAAATTATGGAATTCACAGAATCCATGGAATTCACAGAATTCTTGAAATTCACGGAATTCACGGAATTCGCGGAATTCATGGCATGCATG
The DNA here is from genome assembly GCA_932195095.1 of Andricus curvator. Lineage (NCBI taxonomy): Eukaryota > Metazoa > Arthropoda > Insecta > Hymenoptera > Cynipidae > Andricus > Andricus curvator. The sequence goes on from CAKNYM010047869.1 coordinate 8,573, forward strand.
GAATTCATGGTATTCGAGGAATTCATGGAATTCACTGAATTCCTCAAATTTACGGCATTGAAGGAATTCACGGAATTCGCGGAATTCACGGAATTTAAGGAATTTATGGAATTCACAGAATTCACGGAAATCAAAGCATTTACGGAATTCAAGGCATCTATAGAATTAATGGAATTCACAGAATTCATGGAATTCACGGAATGTACGGAATTTATGAAATTCATAGAATTTGAAGAATTCATGAAATTCAAAAAATATTAATAAATAAAAATATAAAGTATTCGAGGAATTCAGGGAATTCACGAAATTCATGGTATTCGCGGATTTCATGGTATTCGCGGAATTCAGGGAATTAACGAAATTCATGGAATTCACGGAATTCAAGGCGTTAACAGAATTCCAGGCATTAAGGAATTTATGGAATTCATCAAATTTACGGCATTGAAGGAATTCACGGAATTTGTGGAATTCACGGAATTCGGGGAATTCATGAAATTCATGGAATTCACGCCATTCTCGGAATTCACGGAATTTAAGGAATTCATGGAATTCACAGAATTCACGGAATTCAAGGCATTCACGAAATTCAAGGTATTTACGGAATTCTTGAAATTCACGGAATTCATAGAATTTGAAGAATTCCCAGTTCATGGAATTCACGGAATTCTCGGAACTCACGGAATTCAAGGAATTCACGGAATTCACGGAATTCACGGATTTCATGGAATTTAAGGAATTCATGGAATTCACGGAATTCATGGAATTTAAGAAATTCATGGAATTCACGGATTCCATGGAATTTAAGGAATTCATGGAATTCACGGAATTCATGGAATTTAAGGAATTGATGGAATTCACAGAATTCACGAAAATCAAAGCATTTACGGAATTCAAGGCATTAAGGAATTCACGGAATTCATCAAATTTACAGCATTGAAGGAATTGACGGAATTCATGGAATTCATGGAATGCACCGAATTCTTGGAACTCACGGAATTTACGGAATTCGCGGAATTCGCGGAATTCATGGAATTGACGGGGTTCACGGAATTTACGGAATTCATGGAATTCACTGAATTCATGGAATGCATGGAATTCATGGTATTCGATTAATTCAGGGAATTCACGAAATTCATGGAATTCACGGAATTTAAGGAATGCATGGAATTCACAGAATTCACGGAATTCAAGGCATTCACGGAATTCATGGAATTTAAGGAATTCATGGAATTCACAGAATTCATGGAAATCAAGGCATTTACGGAATTCAAGGAATTTACAGAATTCATGGAATTCACAGAATTTATGGTAATCACGGAATCTAAGGAATTTATGAAATTCATGGAATTTGAAGAAATCATGGAATTAAAAAACTTTGTGGAATACATCAAATTCACGGAATTCATGGTATTCGCGGAATTCACGAAATTCATGGTATTCGCGGATTTTATAGAATTCACAGATTTCGCGGAATTCTTGGAATTCACGGAATTCGTGGAATTCTCCGAATTCAAGGCATTTATGGAATTCATGGAATTCACGGAATTCATAAAACGTACGTAATTGATGGAATTCACGAAATTCATAGAATTCGTGGATTTCATGGAATTCACGGAATTCACGGTATTCATTGAATTCACGAAATTAGCGGAATTCAAGGCATTTGGGGAATTCATGGAATTTACAGAATTTATGGAATTCAAGGAATTCATAGAATTGATGGAATTCACGGAATTAATGGAATTCACGGAATTCAATGAATTGGCAGAGTCGTCGGAAATTATGGAATTCACAGAATCCATGGAATTCATAGAATTCTTGGAATTCACGGAATTCGCGGAATTCATGGAACGCATGGAATTCATGGTATTAGAGGAATTCAGGGAATTCATGAAATTCATGGAATTCGCGGATTTCATGGAATTCACGGATTTCATGGAATTCACGGAATTCATGGAATTCGCGGAATTCATTGAATTTTAGGAATTCACAGAATTCATGGAATTCAAGGAATTCACGGAATTCAAGGCATTAACGGAATTCAAGGCATTAAAGAATTCATGGAATTCGTGGAATTCATCAAATTTACGGCATTGAAGGAATTTAAGGAATTCATGGAATTCACAGAATTCACGGAAATCAAGGCATTTACGGAATTCAAGGCATTTACAGAATTCATGGAATTCACAGAATTTATGGTAATCACGGAATCTAAGGAATTTATGAAATTCATGGAATTAGAAGAAATCATGGAAATAAAAAACTTTGTGGAATACATCAAATTCACGGAATTCATGGTATTCGCGGAATTCGCGAAATTCATGGAATTCGCGGATTTTATAGAATTCACAAATTTCATGGAATTCGCGAAATTCTTGGAATTCACGGAATTCATGGAATTCGCGGAATTCATTGAATTTTAGGAATTCACGGAATTCAAGGCATTAACGGAATTCAAGGCATTAAGGAATTCATGAAATTCACGGAATTCATCAAATTTACGGCATTGAAGGAATTCACGGAATTCATGGAATTTTAGGAACTCACGGAATTCGTAAAATTTACGGTATTGATGCAATTCAAGGAATTCACGGAATTCACGGACTTCAGGAAATTCAGGGAATTCACGGAATTCATGGAATTTAAGGAATTTATGGAATTTAGGGAACTCATGGCCAACGGCCATGCCACGCTGAAAAAACCAGTTCTCGTCAGATCACTGAAGTTAAGCAGCGTTGGGCGCGGTTAGTATTTGGATGTGTTAAAACTCGACAATACTGTGTGCTGTTGGCATATTATGGGTGTGGTGAGCCCAAACTTGTAATTATTTATAACGACAATAAAACTATCCACCTAGAAACACTACCCGAATCGGGCAGTGTCACGCCTACCCTGAAAGGGGAATGGCTTAATGGTATAGATACATGGAATTCACAGAATTCACGGAATTCAAGGCATTTATGGAATTCATGGAATTCACAGAATTTATGGAGTTTACGGTATCTACGGAATTTATTAAATTCAAGGAATTGATAGAATGTGAAGAATTCGCGAAATCCAAAAAATTTGTGCAATTCATAGAATTCACGGAATTCATGGAATTCACGGAATTCATGGAATTCATGGAATTTGGGGATTTCATGGAATTCACGGAATTCATGGAATTCGCGGATTTCATGGAATTCACGGAATTCTTGAAATTCACGGAATGCATGGCATTCTCGGAAATCAAGGCATTTACGGAATTCACGGAATTCATAAAACTTACGGCATTGATAGAATTCATGAAATTCATGGAATTCATGGATTTCACGGAATTCACGGTATTCATAGAATTCACGGAATTCACGGAATTCAAGGCATTTGGGGAATTCATGGAATTTACATAATTTATGGAATTCAAGGAATTCATAGAATTGATGGAATTCACGGAATTAATGAAATTCACGGAATTCATGGAATTCACGGATTTCATGGAATTCACGGAATTCATGGAATTCACAGAATTCATGGAATTCATCAAATTTACGGCATTGAAGGAATTCACGGAATTCGTGGAATTCACGAAATTCTTGGAATTCACGGAATTCTTGGAACTCACGGAATTCACGGAATTCATGGAATTCAAGGAATTCATGGAATTCACGGACTTCAGGAAATTCAGTGAATTCACGGAATTCACGGAATTTAAGGAATTTATGGAATTTAAGGAACTCATGGCCAACGGCCATGCCGCACTGAAAAAACCAGTTCTCGTCAGATCACTGAAGTTAAGCAGCGTTGGGCGCGGTTAGTACTTGGATGGGTGAACATTCGACAATACTGTGTTCTGTTGGCATATTATGGTTGTGGTGAGCCCAAACTTGTAGTTATTTATAACTACAATAAAACTATCCACCTAGAAACACTACATGAATCGGGTAGTGTCACGCCTACCCTGAAAGGGAAATGGCTTAATGGTATACATATATGGAATTCACAGAATTCACGGAATTCAAGGCATTCACGGAATTCATGGAATTCGCGGATTTCATGGAATTCACGGAATTCTTGAAATTCACGGAATGCATGGAATTCTCGGAAATCAAGGCATTTACGGAATTCATGGAATTCACGGAATTCATAAAACTTACGGCATTGATGGAATTCACGAAATTCATGGAATTCATGGATTTCACGGAATTCACGGAATTCACAGAATTCATGGAATTCACGGAATTCATGGAATTCACGGAATTTAAGGAATTCATGTAATCACAGAATTCATGGAAATCAAGGCATTTACGGAATTCTAGGAATTTACAGAATTCATGGAATTCACAGATTTCATGGAATTCACGGAATTCTTGGAATTCACGGAATTCATGGAATTCGCGGTATTCATTGAATTGTAGGAATTCATGGAATTCACGGAATTCAAGGAATTAACGGAATTCAAGGCCTTAAGGAATTCATGGAATTCACGCAATTATTGAGATTCATGTAATTCAGGGAATTCACGGAATTCAAGGCATTTGGGGAATTCATGGAATTAACATAATTTATGGAATTCAAGGAATTCATAGAATTGATGGAATTCACGGAATTAATGAAATTCACGGAATTCATGGAATTCACGGATTTCATGGAATTCACGGAATTCATGGAATTCACGGAATTTAAGGAATTCATGGAATCACAGAATTCATGGAAATCAAGGCATTTACGGAATTCTAGGAATTTACAGAATTCATGGAATTCACAGATTTCATGGAATTCACGGAATTCTTGGAATTCACGGAATTCATGGAATTCGCGGTATTCATTGAATTGTAGGAATTCAAGGAATTCACGGAATTCAAGGAATTAACGGAATTCAAGGCCTTAAGGAATTCATGGAATTCACGCAATTATTGAGATTCATGTAATTCAGGGAATTCACGATGGCCAACAGCCATACCACGCTGAAAAAACCAGTTCTCGTCAGATCACTGAAGTTAAGCAGCGTTGGGCGCAGTTAGCACTTGGATGGGCGACCATTCGAGAAAACTGAGTGCTGTTGGCACATCGTGGGTGTGGTGAGCCCACACTTGTAGTTATTTACTACAAGTTATCAACCTAGAAACACTACCCGAATCGGGTAGTGTCACGCCTACCCCGAAAGGGAAATGGCTTAATGGTATACACGAAATTCAGGGAATTCACGGAATTCATGTTATTTGAGGATTTCATGGAATTCACGGAATGTATGAAATTCACGGCATTGATGGAATTAACGGAATTGCTGGAATCCACACAATTGAGAGAATTCACGGAATTCATGGCATTTTCAGAATTCAGGGAATTCATGGAATTCACGGAATTCGTGAAATTCATGGAATTCACGGAATTTGAGGAATGCATGGAATTCACAGAATTCACGGAATTCAAGGCATTCACGAAATTCAAGGTATTTACGGAATTCTTGGAATTCACGGAATTTACGGAATTCATGGAATTCGTGGAATTCATGGAATTCACGGATTTCATGGAATTCACGGAATTCATGGAATTCGCGGAATTCATGGAATTCTCAGAATTCATTGAATTTTAGGAATTCACAGAATTCATGGACTTCACGGAATTCACGGAATTCAAGGCATTAACGGAATTCAAGGCATTAAGGAATTCATGGATTCATTAAATAAATGGCATTGAAGGAATTCACGGAATTCGTTGAATTCACGGAATTCTTGGAACTCATGGAATTCACGGAATTCACGGAATGCATGGAATTCATGGAATGCATGGAATTCATGGAATTCATTTTTTCGAGGAATTCAGGGAATTCACGAAATTCATGGAATTCGCGGATTTCATGGAATTCACGGGTTTCATGGAATTCACGGGTTTCATGGAATTCACGGAATTCATGGAATTCGCGGAATTCATTGAATTTTAGGAATTCAAGGAATTCACGGAACTGAAGGCATTAACGGAATTCAAGGCATTGAAGAATTCATGGAATTCACGGAATTCATCAAATTTGCGGCATTGAAGAAATTCACGGAATTCATGGAATTCATGGAATTTACGGAATTCTGGGAACTCACGGAATTCACGGAATTCATTTAGTTTAAGGAATTCATCGAATTCACGGAATTTATGGAATTTAAGGAATTCATGGAATTCACAGAATTCACGGAAATCAAGGCATTTACGGAATTCAAGGCATTTACAGAATTCATGGAATTCACAGAATTTATGGAATTCACGGAATCTAAGGAATTTATGAAATTCATGGAATTAGAAGAATTCATGGAATTAAAAAACTTTGTGGAATACATCAAATTCACGGAATTCATGGAATTCACGGAATTCATGGTATTCGCGGAATTCACGAAATTCATGGAATTCGCGGATTTTATAGAATTCACAGATTTCATGGAATTTGCGGAATTCTTGGAATTCACGGAATTCATGGAATTCTCGGAATTCAAGGCATTTATGGAATTCATGGAATTCACGGAATTCATAAAACGTACTTAATTGATGGAATTCATGAAATTCATAGAATTCATGGATTTCACGGAATTCACGGAATTCACGGAATTCACGGAATTCACGGAATTCACGGAATTCACGGAATTCACGGTATTCATTGAATTCACGGAATTAGCGGAATTCAAGGCATTTGGGGAATTCATGGAATTTACAGAATTCATGGAATTCAAGGAATTCATAGAATTGATGGAATTCACGGAATTAATGAAATTCACGGAATTCAATGAATTGGCAGAGTCGTCGGAAATTATGGAATTCACAGAATCCATGGAATTTACGGAATTCACGGAATTCATGGAATTCGCGAAATTCATGGAATTCTCAGAATCCACGGAATTCAAGGCATTTACGGAATTCAATGCATTTACGGAATTCATGGAATTCACGTATCCACTAGAACTATCCACCTAGAAACACTACCCGAATCGGGTAGTGTCACGCTTACCCCTTGAGGCTCGCCGAAATGGAAATGGCTTAATGGTATATATAATGGTATATATGAAATACAAGGAATTCATAGAATTTGAAGAATTCATGAAATCCAAAAAAATTGTGGAATTCATAGAATTCATGAAATTCACGGAATTCATAGAATTCACGGTACACTCAAAATTCGTGGAATTCACAGAATTCGTGGAATTCACAGTATTCGTAGAATTCACAGAATTCACGGAATTCATTGAATTCACGGAAATTATGGAATTCACAGAATCCATGGAATTCACGGAATGCATGGAATTCTGGGAATTCAAGGCATTTACTGAATTCATGAAATTCATAAAATTTACGGCATTTGATGGAATTCACGAAATTCATGGATTTCATGGAATTCACGGAATTCAAGGCATTCCCGGAATTCAAGGAATTCACGAAATTCAAGGCATTTACAACATTCATGGAATCCACAGAATTTATGGAATTTACAGAATCTACGGAGTTTATGAAACTCATAGAATTTGAACAATTCATGGAATTCAAAAAATTTGTGGAATACATAAAATTCACGGAATTCATGGAATTCACGGAACACATGGAATTCACGGAATTCTCGGAATTCAAGGAATTCACGTAATTAATGGTATACATGAAATTCACGGAATTCACAGATTTCATGGAATTCATGGAATTCACGGAATTCAGGGCATTTAGGGAATTCATGGAATTTACAGTATTTATGGAATTCAAGGACTTCATAGAATTGATGGAATTCACGGAATTAATGGAATTCACGGAACTCATGGGATTCACGGTTTTAATGAAATTCACAGAATTAATGAAATTCTTGGAATTCATGGAATTAATGGAATTCACGTAATTCTTGGAATTCACGGCATTCATGGAATACACGGGCTTCAGGAAATTCAGGGAATGCATGGAATTCACGGAATTCACGGAATTCATGGAATCTAAGGAATTTAGGGAATTCATGGAATTCACGGAATTCACGGAATTCAGGGCATTTAGGGAATTCATGGAATTTACAGTATTAATGGAATTCAAGTAATTCATAGAATTGATGGAATTCACGGAATTAATGGAATTCACGGAAATCACGGAATCCATGGAATTGACAGAATTTATGGAATTTGCGGAACTCATGGAATTCACGGAACTCATGGAATTCACGGATTTATTGAAATTCGTAAAATTTACGGCATTAATGAAATTCTCGGAATTCATGGAATTCACGTAATTCATGGAATTCATGGAATTCAAGTAATTCTTGGAATTCACCGACTTCAGGAAATTCACGGGATGCATGGAATTCACGGAATTCATGGAATTTAAGGAATTTATGGAATTTATGAAATTCAAGGAATTCATAGAATTCACGGAATACATGAAATTGACGGTATTCATGGAATTCACGGAAATCAAGGAATTTACTGAATTCATGGAATTCACCAAATTTATGGAGTTTACGGTATCTACGGAATTTATTAAATTCAAAGAATTCATAGAATTCACGGAATACATGGAATTGATGCAATTCATGGAATTCACGGAATTCACGAAATTCTTGGAATTCACGAAATTCTTGGAATTCACAGAATTCGTGGAATTCACAGAATTCATGGAATTCACGGAATTCATTGAATCCACGGAATTTATGGAATTCACAGAATCCATGGAATTCACGGATTCATGGAATTCCCCGAAATTCATGGAATTCTCAGAATTCACTGAAAAAAACCAGTTCTCGTCAGATCACTGAAGTTAAGCAGCGTTGGGCGCGGTGAGTACTTGGATGGGTGACCATTCGAGAATACTGCGTGCTGTTGGCACATCGTGGGTGTGGTGAGCCCAACTTGTAGTTATTTACTACAAGAAACTATCCACCTAGAAACACTACCCAAATCAGGTAGTGTCACGCCTACCCTGAAAGGGAAATGACTTAATGGTATACTACGACGGAATTCAAGGCATTTACGGAATTCATGGAATTCACGGAATTCATAAAATTTATGGCATTGATGGCATTCTCAGAATTCACGGAATTCATGGAATTCAAAGAATTATTGTAATTCACGCAATTCGTGGAATTCCCGGAATTCATGGAATTCAAGGCATTTACGGAATTCATGGAGTACACGGAATTCACGGAATTCACGGAATTCACGGAAGTCACGGAATCCATGGAATTCGCGGATTTCGTGGAATTCTCGGAATTCAAGGCATTTACGGAATTCATGGAATTCTGTGAATTCCACGAATTCTGTGAATTCCACGAATTCATGTGAATTCCAAGAATTTCGTGAATTCCGTGAATTCCATGAATTGCGTCAATTCCATGTATTCCGTGAATTCTATGAATTCCTTGAATTTAATAAATTCCGTAGATACCGTAAACTCCATAAATTCTGTGAATTCCATGAATTCAGTAAATGCATTGAATTCCGTGAATTCCGTGAATTCCATGAATACCGACAATTCCATGTATTCCGTGAATTCTATGAATTCCTTGAATTTCATAGATTCCGTAGATACCGTAAACTCAATAAGTTCTGTGAATTCCATGAATTCCGTAAATGCCTTGAATTCCGTGAATTCTGTAAATTCCACGAATTGCGTGAATTACATTAAATCTTTGAATTCCATGAATTCCGTGAATTCCGTGAATTCCGTAAATGCCTTGAATTCCGTGAATTCCGTGAAATCCATGAATTCCATGAATTTCGTGAATTCCATCAATTACGTAAGTTTTACGAATTCCGTGAAATCCATGAATTCCGTAAATGCCTTGAATTCCGAGAATTCCATGCATTCCGTGAATTCCAAGAATTCCGTGAATTTCATGGATTCTGTGAATTCCATAATTTCCGAGGACTCTGCAAATTCATTGAATTCCGTGAATTCCATGAAATCCGCGAATTCCATGAATTCCGTGAATTCCATTAAATCCCCGAATTCCATGAATTCCGTGAATTCCGTGAATTCCGCGAATTCCGTGAATTCCGTGAAATCCATTAATTCCATGAATTTCGTGAATTAAATCAATGCCGTGAGTTTTATGAATTCCGTAAATTCCATGAATTCCGTAAATGCCTTGAATTATGAGAATTACATGCATTCCGTGAATTCCAAGAATACCGTGAATTCCAAGAATTCTGTGAATTCGCGGATTTCATGGAATTCTCGGAATTCAAGTCATTTACGGAATTCATGGAATTCAGGGAATTCATAAAACTTACGGCATTGATGGAATTCACGAAATTCATGGAATTCGGGGATTTCATGGAATTTACGGAATTCATGGAATTGGCGGATTTTATGGAATTCACGGAATTCTTGGAATTCACGGAATTCTTGGAATTCACGGAATGCATGGAATTCTCGGAATTCAAGGCATTTACGGAATTCATGGAATTCACGGAATTCATAAAACTTACGGCATTGATTTAATTCACGAAATTCATGGAATTAATGGATTTCACGGAATTCACGGAATTCACGGACTTCATGTAATTCACGGAATTCATGGAATTCACGGAATTCATGAAAATCACGGAATTCACAGAATTCATGGAATTCACAGAATTCATGGAATTTACAGAATTCCCGGAATTCAAGGCATTCACGGAATTCATGGAATTCGCGGATTTCATGGAATTCACGGAATTCTTGAAATGCACGGAATGCATGGAATTCACGGAATGCATGGAATTCTCGGAGTTCATAAAATTCACGGAATTCATAAAACTTACGGCATTGATGGAATTCACGAAATTCATGGAATTCATGGATTTCACGGAATTTACGGAATTCATGGAATTCGCGGAATTCACGGAATTCATGGAATTCGCGGAATTAAAGGCATTTACGGAATTCGAGGCATTTACGGAATTCATGCAATTTACAGAATTTACGGAATTTATTAAATTCACGGAATTCATAGAATTTGAAGAATTCAACAAATTTGCGGAATTCAAGGAATTCATAGAATTCAACGAATTCATAGAATTGATGGAATTCGCGGAATTCATGGAATTCACGGAATTCACGTAATTCATGGAATTTAAGGAATTTATGGAATTTAGGGAATTCACAGAATTCATGGAGTTCAAGGTATTTACGGAATTCATGGAATTCACAGAATTTATGGAGTTTACGGTATTTACGGAATTTATGATTTATTAATGGCAACGGCCATACCACGCTGGAACCACCAGTTCCCGTTAGATCTTGGTTAGTACTTGGATGGGTGACCGTCTGATACTACTGCGTTACTGTTGGCGGTCGTGGGTGTGGTGAGCCCACACTTGTAGTTATTTACTACAAGAAACTATCCACCTAGAAACACTACCCGAATCGGGTAGTGTCACGCTTACCCCTTGAGGCTCGCCGAAATGGAAATGGCTTAATGGTATATATAATGGTATATATGAAATACAAGGAATTCATAGAATTTGAAGAATTCATGAAATCCAAAAAATTTGTGGAATTCATAGAATTCATGAAATTCACGGAATTCATAGAATTCACGGTACTCTCGAAATTCGTGGAATTCACAGAATTCGTGGAATTCGCAGAATTCGTGGAATTCACAGAATTCGTGGAATTCACAGTATTCGTAGAA
>CAKNYM010047869.1:31847-58679 GCA_932195095.1 Andricus curvator
GAGAATACTGCGTGCTGTTGGCCCACCGTGGGTGTGGTGAGCCCACATTTGTAGTTGTTATTTACTACTAGAAACTATCCACCTAGAAACACTACTCGAATCGGGTAGTGTCACGCCTACCCTGAAAGGGGGCTTAATGGTATATACGGAATTAAATGAATTTGCAGAGTCCTCGGAAATTATGTAGTTCACAGAATCCATGGAATTCACAGAATTCGTGAAATTCACAGAATTCATGGAATTCAAGGAATTCATGGAATTCAAGGAATTCATGGAATTCAAGGAATTCATGGAATTCAAGGAATTCATAGTATTGATGGAATTCACGGAATTTATAAAATTTACGGCATTGATGGAATTCACGAAATTCATGGATTTCACGGAATTCACGGAATTCAAGGAATTCACGAAACTCAAGGCATTTACGGAATTCACAGAATTTATGGAATTTATGGAATTCATGATATTCACGGAATTCACAGAATTCATGGAATTTACGGAATTCATGGAATTCTCGGAATTCATGGAATTCACGGAAGTCATGGAATTCACGGAATTCATGGAATTCGTGGAATTCGTGGTATTCATGGAATTAACTGAATTCATGCCGATTTCATGGAATTCACGTAATTTACGGCATTAATAGAATTCACGAAATTCACGGAATTCACAGAATACATGGAATTGACGGAATTCACGGAATTCATGGAATTCGCGGAATTAAAGGCATTTACGGAATTCGAGGCATTTACGGAATTCATGGAATTTACAGAATTTACGGAATCTACGGAATTTATTAAATTCATGGAATTCATAGAATTTGAAGAATTCAACAAATTTGCGGAATTCAAGCAATTCATAAAATTTATGGAATTCATGGAATTCACGGAATTCACGGAATTCATGGAATTTAAAGAATTTATGGAATTTACGGAATTTATGAAATAGAAGGAATTCATAGAATTTGAAGAATTCATGAAATCCAAAAAATTTGTGGAATTCATAGAATTCGTGGAATTCACGGAATTCATGGAATTCACGGTACTCTCGAAATTCGTTTAATTCACAGAATTCGTGGAATTCACAGAATTCACGGAATTCATTGAATTCACGGAAATTATGGAATTCACAGAATCCATGGAATTCACGGAATTCTTGGAATTCATGGAATTCACGGTACTCTCGAAATTATGGAATTCGCAGAATCCATGGAATTCACGGAATTCTTGGAATTCACGGAATGTATGGTTATTTACTACAAGAAACTATCCACCTAGAAACATTACCCAAATCGGGTAGTGTCACGCCTACCCTGAAAGGGAAATGGCTTAATGGTGTACTACTACTACTACTACTACGGAATCTACGGAGTTTATGAAATTCATAGAATTTGAACAATTCATGGAATTCAAAAAATTTGTGGAATACATAAAATTCACGGAATTCATGGAATTCACGGAACTCATGGAATTCACGGAGTTAATGGAATTCATGGAATTCACGGAATTCGTAAAATTTACGGCATTAATGAAATTCTCGTAATTCATGGAATTCATGGAATTCACGCAATTCTTGGAATTCACGGCATTCATGGAATTCACGGAATTCACGGAATTCACGGAATTCACGGAATTCACGGAATTCATGGAATTCACAGAATTTATGGAGTTTACGGTATCTACGGTATTTATGAAATTCAAGGAATTCATAGAATTCACGGAATACATGGAATTGACGGAATTCATGGAATTCACGGAATTCACAGAATTCATGGAATTTTCGGAATTCATGGAATTCACAAAATTCACGGAATTCACGGAATTCATGGAATTCACGGAATTCATGGAATTCACGTAATTCATGGAATTCACGGAATTTAAGGCATTCGCGGAATACAAGGCATTTACGGAATTCACGGAATTTACAGAATTTACGGAATCTACGGAATTCATGAAAATCGTGGAATTCATAGAATTTGAAGATTTCATAGATTTCAACAAATTTGTGGAATTCATGGAATTCATGGAATTCACGCAATTCTTGGAATTCACGGCATTCATGGAATTCACGGAATTCAGGGAATTCATGGAATTCACAGAATTTATGGAGTTTACGGTATCTACGGAATTTATGAAATTCAAGGAATTCATAGAATTCACGTAATACATGGAATTGACGGAATTCGTGGAATTCACGGAATTTACAGAATTGATGGAATTTACGGAATTCATGGAATTCACGGAATTCATGGAATTCGCGGAATTCATGGAATTAGCTGAATTCATGCCGAATTCATGGGATTCACGTAATTCATGGAATTCACGTAATTCATGGAATTCACGTAATTCATGGAATTCACGTAATTCATGGAATTCACGGAATTCAAGGCATTCGCGGAATACAAGGCATTTACGGAATTCAAGGCATTTACGGAATTCATGGAATTTACAGAATTTACGGAATCTACGGAATTCATGAAATTCGTGGAATTCATAGAATTTGAAGAATTCATAGATTTCAACAAATTTTTGGAATTCATAGAATTTATGGAATTCACGGAATTCATGGAATTCACGGAATTCATGGAATTCTCGGAATTCACGGAATTCATGGAACTCACGCAATTCGTGGAATTCCCGGTATTCATGGAATTCATGGTATTCACGGAATTCATGAAATTCACGGAATTCACGGAATTCACAGTATTTACGGAATTCATGGAATTTATGGAATTCGCGGAATTCATGGAATTAGCAAAATTCATGGAATTCGCGGAATTCAAGGAATTCATGGAATTCGCGGAATTAAAGGCATTTACGGAATTCAAGGCATTTACGGAATTCATGGAATTTACAGAATTTACGGAATTTATTAAATTCAGGGAATTCATAGAATTTGAAGAATTCAACATATTTGCGGAATTCAAGGAATTCATAGAATTTATGGAATTCGCGGAATTCATGGAATTCACGGAATTCACGGAATTCATGGAATTTAAGGAATTTAGGGAATTCATGGAGTTCAAGGTATTTACGGAATTTATGAAATACAAGGAATTCATAGAATTTGAAGAATTCATGAAATCCAAAAAATTTGTGTAATTCATAGAATTCATGGAATTCACGGAATTCATAGAATTCACGGTACTCTCGAAATTCGTGGAATTCACAGAATTCGTGGAATTCACAGAATTCATTGAATTCACGGAAATTATGTAATTCACAGAATCCATGGAATTCACGGAATGCATGGAATTCTGGTAATTCAAGGCATTTACTGAATTCATGAAATTCATAAAATTTACGGCATTTGATTGCATTCACGAAATTCATGGATTTCACGGAATTCACGGAATGCAAGGCATTCACGGAATTCAAGGGATTCACGAAATTCAAGGCATTTACGGAATTCATGGAATTCACAGAATTTATGGAATGTACAGAATCTACGGACTTTATGAAATTCGTAGAATTTGAAGAATTCATGAAATCCAAAAAATTTGTGTAATTCATAGAATTCATGGAATTCACGGAATTCATAGAATTCACGGAATACATGGAATTCAAAGAATTCACGTAATTAATGGTATGCATGAAATTCACGGAATTCACAGAATTCATGGAATTCATAAAATTCACGGAATTCATGGAATTCGCGGAATTCATGGAATTCGCGGAATTCATGGAATTAGCTGAATTTATGCGGAATTCATGGAATTCACGGAATTCAAGGCATTCGCGGAATTCAAGGCATTCACGGAATTCAAGGCATTGACGGAATTCATGGAATTTACAGAATTTATGGAATTCACGGAATTCATGGAATTGAAGGAATACCACGCTGAAAAAACCAGTTCTCGTCAGATTACTGAAGTTAAGCAGCGTTGGGCGCGGTTAGTACTTGGATGGGTGAACATTCGATAATACTGCGTGCTGTTTGCACATCATGGGTGTGGTGAGCCCAACTTGTAGTTATTTACTACAAGAAACTATCCACCTAGAAACACTACCCAAATCGGGTAGTATCACGCCTACCCTGAAAGGGAAATGGCTTAATGGTATACTACATGAACTTTAGGGAATTCATGGAATTCACAGAATTCACGGAATTCAAGGCATGAACGGCATTCAAGGCATTTTCGGAATTCATGGAATTTACAGAATTTATGTAATCTACGGAATTTATGAAATTCATGGAATTCATAGAATTTGAGGAATTCATGGAATTCAACAAATTTTAGCGGAATTCAAGGAATTCATAGAATTTATAAAATTCACGGAATTCATGGAATTCGTGGAATTCACGGAATTCATGGAATTCGCGAAATTCTTGGAATTTGCGGAATTCATGGAATTTGCGGAATTTATGGAGGTCTCAGAATTCACCATTTTTAAACAGTTTTCGTTGAATTATGAGAGATCATATATGATATAATGAGTTTCATTCAAGAAGTAGCGATTTACATGGGACTGTACCATTTCTTGGTCTGTCACGTTTGTAGCTTTCAACATGCCGGAAATACGGCCAACTGTAGTTGGCGACAAATCGCGTCGTTTACCCATTCTGAATATTATATTGTTAATAAAATATCTAAAATTTTAGATATTCACTTATTTATTCATTTAAATATTTATATTTCACGCGATTTTGTAGCACTATTACTTGTTTAGTTATGAGGAACTAGGTATTGTACACAATGGAACCGATACACTCTATTCGATGTTTATTTCTTTATTTAACGGTTTTGTCTAAACGCTAATACCATCTCAGTTCAAACGTGATAAGTATTTCGAAAAATACATAAAATGTTACCATAAGTATGAAAATACAAGTACTGTTAAGGCATGCTAACGGTCATACAATAAGACAATAAACATATTGTGAAATACGTATTTCTTAGCTTTGGTCTAATAATATGGCCAGGGGCTGTAGATACCTACAAAATAAAATAACTGATACCCAAAGTACTTACTCTGCGCTGTAGCCAACCAAAATATTTACGGTGCACGTTGAGAACATCAGCGATCGGAAAGTTCATTTTGGAGTTCCGAACTGTGACCACTTCAAAATGAACCCAAAAATCTGAGTCGATTACCGTTACGGAAAATCCTAACTGAAATTAGTTCAAAATGGACTCGGAAATCTAAATAGATTACAGTTGAGGGATGGTAACTTTTTAATCTCAAACTCTCTACCAATTTACTGGAAATGGTCGACCCTCTTGGGTCTGCAGTATGGAGGTGAAAGCCTAATTTGGACAATAGAAACTACAAAGAAAAACTTCTGTAAATTATACGATAGCAATGTTAATAGGCTAGCGATATTTATCAATCGTTCTGTTTACAGATACAAAACGCTAGATGTTAGTGAATATTGGATTTTCATAAACTGCACTGTAGGGTCGACGAACTTCATTCTAGGCTTTGCCCTCTAGGTGTTTTGGAGGAAGTATTGAATTCTTTAGATCGGATATTGCCGGGGCTTATTGGGAATCACCCCGAATCTCTCCTTATTTATGTGTAGGAGGGGAGGGGGATTTTAATCTCTGTACTGGAAAACTCAACTCTGTCGAAACCGAAAGTGTACCTATAAACTCTCACCTTACGCCTGATAGCACGACGATGGATTTAGTAATTAACAATGAAGGGGTAGATCTAGTAAAATTTTTGGAATTTAACGATTTTCTTGTATTGAATGGTAAAACGACTAAGGAAATTTACTTTGATTGCAAATAGGTCAGCAATCTGTCAGAACCTTCAGGAGTTAATTCTTGAGTTCCCTGGTAGAAACGGGTTGAGAAGAATCTTTTCCCTGGTTCTGCCCCGGTTCTTTTTTTCAATATAATTCTCTAATAAACAAATTCATTTATTTATCCAATTATAGAAATCGTCATGGACATTCTCTAAAACATTGAATCCATAATTTTCTTCGCACCTTGATCTCGATCTCAATCTGTCAGCAGTTCGGTGCTGGTAACACGAAATTGAAAGAACGTCGTTCTAAAACCATCTTTTTCGGGCGATGCCAAGCGCAGAGTGATCTCTCTGAATCAATCCTCGCATCGCCTGTGTCTCTGTATTGATCAGACCCGTTCATCCCCTCTTTTATTAATAGATGCGCACGCATTTATCGATTTTCCTTCGATTAGCACTCGTTTCACGTAATAGATACATGCTCAAGGTGTTACCCTTTCGGTCAGGAATGTATGAGATCATTCAGTAGCGTAATATCAATATTTTTCTTCCATTCTGAATTATATTATTATTTTAAATTTCACAAATTATGAATTGCTGCAATTTACATATACTAAGCTTAGACTATATTCTTAAATCCAAGACAGATTGTCTACTAAAAATTAATTTGTCAACGTCCTTTTTTTGCCCAACTGTGCGTTAAAATTTTTGTTTGATTAATTTTTTAATTTCTCTTCACCCATCTATTTTATGCATTTTTATTTAACAAGCCGGATTCTCTTATAACATTTCCCCATTAATTGCTTCTGCAATTTGATCACATTCCAGTATGGTGGCATGATTTCCTTCTGCATAACGTATTTCTACTTTCCCTTGAGTTACCTGAAAGAAACATGTTTGAAGTTAAACAGCTAATCTTAAGTAATGTATAGTTTTGTAAAAAAAATTAGGAATAGATCACAGAAGAAACAAAAGATATAATTTGTTGCAGATAAATTTCGGAGCGGTTAAAAATTGAACGTATCTAGGAGAATAATTCTGATGTCATGTACTGCGTTAAGTTGTCAGCTTTGAAAGGTGAAAGAATAGTAAGAAAATTGGATTAGAACGTAGAATCCGTGAAAAAACGCAAATAAAATATTGTGCTCGCTTATAAATATTTTCTGAAGTAGCTTAGACTACTGTAAACGAGCTACAACTTTTTTCGCATCAATTAGGAGCCGTATTTGAATTAAGTAACAGCTCAAGCTTGGATTGGGGTCACACTCTGTGTAAATTTGTTACGGTTCCATTGTTAAGGGGGTTTGGACTTCGTAGAGGACCGATAATACGATACATAATTTACGTACGGCCCCTTAGTAAAAAGAACTGACCATTTCGCACCAGTTTAATTAACTCAAATGGCGGTAGATAGCGCTGGTGTCGTAGCTCTAGTTACCCCAACTAGACCGTCTGGATCTCCGCATCATTGGACGAGTGGCGTTTATTGATTTTAAATCACGTCCTTATTTAAAATTCAAATGTAGACGCACATTACAGCCAGTAAACGTCGGTACAATCCATGCATGCGCATTTCAAGACAACCCAGTTGGGATCCCTACGTAACTCTCGCTACTTTTCGAATACAAATGAAGCCATTATGAGGCGAACGATTACCAAGGAAAGGTTAAAAACGCGAAATCATCTTACTTTTGTATCAAGTTTATCTTTAACGTTTGTTTTTTCTGTGATAGTATAATTACTATACAAATTAATGTAAAAAAAATGTTTTTATCACTGCCGATACTATAATTATTATTATAGCCTTTAAGTCTTGTTAGCTTACAGTCTGTTCAAATGTGTATAAAAGATAGACAAAAATCATAATTTTGCAGTATTTTTGCCATACTTAGATGAAAATAGACGATTAGACATAGGTTTTATGAAAAATAGTGACAGGAGCATCAAGTTGGTATTTCATCGTAATTTGTATACTAAATTATAAAATTGGAATTCATAGTTTTAACAAAACACTGATGACATTCACTGTAGTAGGAAAAGTTGTCCACATGCGGTTGTTTCTGCTGCACAGGTAATCGAAAGGAAATTTCAAAAAAAATTCTTCAGTGAAATACTTCATAATCGCTGGTCAAGAACATCTGACCTATAAATGTCTAATACATAATTTCCGCGCATTTTTTAATACTCAAACCAATGACGGCCACACTTTTGCGATAGCTTAAACGGCTTTTGAGATAATCGCAATGAACTGAGAAAAAATAGGTAAAAGAAGTTTTTGAAAAAACTTTATACTAAGCTAAAATGAACCAAATATGCACCTCTTATTATGCAAACAGGAATTAGTTTTTCAATGGCCAAATAAAAATTTCATAGTTCCAGCACTGATCGTTTGCAAAATTCGTGACAGATAAAACATCCCTTTCTATACAGTTAACAATTTGAAGATGTATGCTTATGTAAGGCCGTAATTGTGCTCGCATTCTGTTAAATTATATGTAATTTTTTAAAGATAATCATTCTCTGAAATCTAGATGAATTTCCCAGAATTTGTTTCAGCTACATTTAATTAGATTTAAGTTCTTCGATTTCGCTTGAATTCTCTAGTGGTCACTTGAATTCCCACGGATTCATCTGAATTACACAAAATATCGTGACTTCGCGTGGATTCCTCTGAGTTACATTGAACGCGCTCTAATTTTTTTTTAAATTTGTTTGAGTTTCTTTGAATTCTTTAGAATTTTCTTGAATTTAGGTCAATTCTTTCAAATGTACTGGAATTGAATTTGGATTTACTTGAAAAATAGTGGAACAAAGTCCTCGAAAGTGAGGCGCGCACTTGTAACTTGACTCTCAAGATGCTCCTCTTTGTCCAAACCGACCAAAAAAAAACACAGTCTAACTTCAGTGTCTCATGTAGCGAGTCGACTTTTCGAAATAGGGAAAGAACAAAATATAAAATTTTGCAGTTTCATTATTTTTCAATAAACTTTTTTTTCTGTGTATGTAAATATTCATACAAGATTTTATAACCGCGTAAACAAAGTGTATTTTGTATCTTCGAAATTGACTGAAAATGGAGCAACCTACCACCTACTTTAAAAAGATGAGTTTTTCTTCATTTTATACCAATTTATATTAATTTCTGCTGAAGTAAAATTTTTTTTCATGTAATGATAGAAGTGAGGTTGGGGGGGGGGGGTAAATCTTTCAAGACATTTTGAGGAATTTCAAGGATTTTCAAATATTTTAGGATCTTTTTCCGCTCTCCATTAGTAGGAATTTTCAATTGATTTTGATGGTTTCGAAGGAATTTCAAAATTTTTTCAAGAAATCCTCACATTTTAAAGCTTTTCGCAAATTGCCAGGGATTAAAAATTATATTATTACATTGACGCGTCTTTTTCAAAGACTCCTAAATGCATCTTAAATTCTCCCTAAAACTTATAATATTGCAGTTTAATTATTATAACTATTTTAATACTTCAACCAGGAGCAAATTTCATCTAGATCTATATATAACTCTTTTTCAAATTAAAAAAAAAAAAAAAAAAAAGACTTATTGGCTTCTGTTTTAGAGGTAGGGCAGTATTCGGCTTTGGACACATATTAACTCCTATCAAATACAACGCTGCTGAAGGCTGGTAACCTTCTCAGAATAAATCACCAACCAATTGAGACTCTCGGTTTCCTTTCTCCGTCCTCACCCCCCCCCCCCCACACTCACACAGACAGTAACAGAAGTATTGGTGGGACTGACGTTACAGATAGACTATCCACCGTACGACAAATAATCACTTAACTTGGACATGATTTCGGCTCGCAAAACAAATTTCGCGCATAAAGGTGTTATTTGGGTGTACAATCTAAACATGAATAATACAAACAATAAAGTAGCCTCGGAATGGACTGAAACTTGGATCGACAAAATGCATACACACGGTAAACGTAAAGGTCGAATTTCAGGCGATGAATGGAGACTGGGTGTCTGGAATGCTAGAGGAGTGAATGACCTTAAAATAAGAGAACTACGAGAAACTATGCATGCAAGGAAACTAGATATCTTATGTGTACCTGAGACGAAGAAAAAGGGTTGCGAAAGTAGAAACATAGAAAATGGGGTGTTGAAAGGCGGTTTTGAAATATGGTCAGGAGTAGGTAGTGAATCAAATCGTAGTCAAGGGATCGGTTTAATTATGAATAAAAAAGCAAGACAGCATCTCAAAGATCATGATTTTGTATCTCCCAGATTGTTGTGGGCTAGAATGAAGGTAGGAATCAGAAGGTTATTTATCATAGCGTGCTACGCCCCAGTTGACAGTGAGCCGCGAGAAGTCAAAGACGCTTTCTGGGACACTTTAAATGACACAATAAGTACTTGCGATCCAGGTGAAAGAATAATTCTGCTAGGAGATATGAACGGATGGGTCGGCGTTCAACGTCAGGATACAGATACAGAAAGGGTACTAGGTAAATTTGGGGATCCAAGAAAAAATTATAACGGGGAAAAATTAGTTAGCTTATGCCTAGAAAAGGGCCTATTTATTACCAATACTTGGTTTCGACATAAAATGATCCACACGTACACTTGGTGTAAAGGAAATAACCGCAGTGTAATTGACTTCGTTATTGCGGATGAAAGACTAAGAGAACTAGTTGTAGATACAAGAGTCATGAGGGGATCCGAATGCAATACTGATCATTATCTTTTAATCTCTAAAATAAACTTAGGCCGGGGATGGAAAAGAAAGAGAACAGAAAAAACGAAACAAACTCGAATAAAGATTGAAAATTTACAGAAACCGGAAGTGCGAATAGAGTTTCAAAATAAGTTAAGCGAACGCATAGATAGGGCAACTTGGGAAGCGCTTACGAGCATTAAAGATATAGAGGGCGCGTGGGCTTTATTACGGGATAGCATTGTTAAAACTGCAATTGAAGTGTGTGGTACGGCAGTGGTAGGAAGAAAGTCTGGTGATGCATGGTGGAATGATGAAATTCAAGCAGCCCAGCGAGAAAAGAAAAAAGCGCACAAGAAAACATTAAACATGACAGGTCTTAGCGATGAGGAGAGAAATAGACTCAAAAATGATTACAAAGACAAAAAGAGGAAAATGAAACGACTAGTCAAGGAGAGTAAAGAAAAAATCAGAACAGAAGAAGAGAACAAAATACGAAACGGCTTTGGAGGAATAATGAAACTACTATATAAACAGTTGAAGGAAAGTAAAAGTACAGAGTTTGTTAACATGAGAAACAGCAAAGGTGAAATGCTATATGATATAGACGGGATAGTAGACGCTTTAAAAGACTCTTTTAAAGAACTATTAGGAGGTGAAGATATAGGACAACAAAACTGCGACATAGAACATAATGCATTAGAAAACCCAATTGAAAAAGTCTGTGTCACTGAGGTCCGAGACATAATTAAGAACTTAAAAAACGGTAAGGCTGCTGGCATAGACAGTATTAGTGCTGAAATGCTCAAATACAGTGGCGAGTACATACCTCACAGGTTGTGCGAATTAATAAATTTATGTATCGAGACGGGGAAAGTCCCAGACGATTGGAAAAAAGCGATTATCGTACCAATATACAAAAGAAAGGGAGATAAAAACAACTGCAGTAATTACAGAGGTATCAGCCTACTAAGTACCGTAAGTAAAATATACTCAAAAATACTTATTCGTAGGGTAATGGAAATCACAGAAGAAAAAATATGGGAAGTCCAAAGTGGATTTATGCCAGGAAGATCATGTACAGATCAGATATTTAGCCTAAGACAGATCACAGAAAAAAGCTTGAGAGTAGGAAAGAAAGTTTTCTGTGCATTTATTGACCTAGAAAAAGCATTTGACACGGTAAATAGAAGTAAACTTTGGGAAGTTCTTAAAGAATACGGAGTAAATGGAGGGCTCCTGCAAGCAATAAAAACAATATATACAGGCAGTAAAGCGAGCGTAAGGGTAAACGGGAAACTGAGTGACTGGTTCGCTATTACGCAAGGCGTGAAACAAGGATGCGTTATGTCCTCGTGGCTATTTATCATATTCATGGATAAGTGTCTAAGAACTGCACTCTTCGACGAAGAAGGTGTAGATCTCCAAACAGTTAAGGTACGTGGGTTAGCTTTCGCAGATGACAAGATTGTTATGGCAGAATCAGTCGAGGACTTGCAAAGAATGTTGAATAAACTTCATACAAGCATGAAGGACATGGGACTCAAAATTAACGTAAATAAAACAAAAATCATGGTGTTTGAGGGAAAGAGTGAGAAAACAATGTGCAACATTGTCCTAAATGATGAGAGATTAGAACAAGTTGACAAGTACGTATATCTAGGTAGTCTATTCACTAGCGACGGAAAAATAGATGGGGAGTTAGATAGGCGCATAAATAAGGGTAAACAGTTTATCGGTAGAGCAGGGTCCATCCTAACAAATAAAAACATATCAAAAAAAGCTAAAATGGCCATACACAATTCTATATTCGTACCGACTGTACTATACGGTAGCGAGACATGGACCTGTCAAGAAAAGGACAGGAGTAAAATTAACGCGATCGGCATGAAACCTCTGCGCATAATATGCGGGAAAACACTAATGAACAAAGTCCGAAACGAGACAATCCTCAAAGAATGTGGTGCAAAAGAGACAATAATTGACACATGGGAAAGAAATCAGTTAAGATGGTTCGGACATCTTGAAAGAATGAAAGATGAACGACTGACCAAACAAGTGTATAAAGGTAAAGTAAATGGCATAATGCCCAGAGGTAGACCGCCAAAAGAATGGTTAGAATCTGTAAATGAGACATTAATCCGTAGAGACATAAGAAGCCATAGGAACACAAGAGCTTGCATGAAAAAATGCATGGACGTGAAGGAAGCTAGAGTAGTATGCCAAGACAGAAAAGTGTGGCGACAAATAGTTTGTAAACAGAGTGACAGTAGAATGAATGACGCCTGAAACAAAGATCTTGGATACTAATGGGCCCAAGTGGAGAACCATACATAACAATTTTGTGAGGCTCTTCACTTGGGGTGATCGCTAGAGAGATTGATCAGCAACCTGGGTCGGAGCAGTGTTGCGGAGTAAACGTGTCATTTAAATAAATAACACGAGAATTCCAGATCAATCTAAAATATATATACCTAACACTTATATACCTATCCACCTCATACCTATTTTCCTACCTACCTTATACCTATATACCCATATACACACTACTATTCTCCAACCGAGCAAGTCACGCCTACCCCGAAAGGGAAATGGCTTAATGGTATAATAATAATAATGCCTATGAATTGAACTACTTGTAAAGAAGTATCAGACTGTGTTTTTGACATACCGCAATGACATATCCTTTTTTTCCTTCACCTTAAATTCAAAATTTTAATTCAAAATATTTCCCGCCTTAAATTAAGTTTTAACCTCAACTTCTGCCACGATTATATTTTAGACTTAATTTTAATATCGCAAGAAACTTACATGTTGGAGGCCATAATCCTCAGGTATAGAATTTAACGTCGGTTGCGTGGGCTTGATGAGCACAATTGACGATCTAATGGGTTGTCGAGAAGAATTGCTGTAAGCATCTACTGCTCGAAGTCTATAATAAATCGATGTACATATGGCCCTTTTCGTCTCTCGTGATAATTTTAAATCTCCTGCCGGTATGAGGGCTATCATCGATTCTACTTTTTGTTCCCATGAAATATCCTCTTGAAGATTAGTTAAAAGCTATAAGAAGAAAGCAATATCCATTCTTGCAAAAATGTACGAGAATCAGCGATTTTGGTCATTTAAAAAAATATTTGATGATCAAAATCCGTATAACTAAACTATTTTATTATCACACATTGTTTGAATAGAACATTATTCAATGAATATTCGCCTGAAACTCTAAGAAAATATAAGAATGTCCATGTTTATGCGTCAGTTTGAATATATAACATTTGAGTTTAAACAAATTAATCATGGCACTTTATATTTTTGAGGTTTTACCTGGGAACTAAGCTTCGGTGCTAAGATATTTACAATACCCATTAGTACGTTGTTTTGAAGTTCTTTATCTGAACGTGAAGCAAGCTGCTGATTCTTAATAGCTTGCACTAAATCTGGTGAACCATCAATAAGTACCAATCGACCATTGAAGCCTTCAGCTTCCAATATTCTAGCGAGTTCGATAGTCACAAGGGATCCAAAGGAGTAACCAACTAGAACGAAGTCTTGTACTTCTTTGCTTCTGCTTAGTACATGCTGAAATAATTGAAAAATATCATTACCTATGTAAATGTGCAACACCATGTAATTAAACCTGAAACTAGCAATACGTAGACTAACCGGTAAAATTTCCTGAGCCATATCCGCAATACTAATATCTTTATCATTATTCATGCTCAGCTGTAAACAAGTAACTGGTGCTCTGATTTTATCAGCCAATGGCATGAATACAGATCCATATCCTTCTAGCCCGGGAATAAGAAACACTTCACACATGCCTTCTTCTTCTTTCGAACGCAATTTGAAGAAACCATCCGAATTAATACCATCAGCTCCCAGTGTCCGTACTAACAGCCGCATTCCGCTTAGAACTTCTGAGTTAGCCTCTACACAATCATCTATTTTCTTCTCACCTTCACTTTGCTGTATTGATATATGTATCAACTTAGCAAAATTAAGACCACGGATATCCTGAGCCGTGAGGTAGACTTCAAATTCTCGCTCTAATGTTTGCTTAATCTCCACTGCCATCATTGAATCCATTCCAAGCTCAGCTAAAGAAGTTTGTTGACTTATGGATTTGAGGTCTTTCAAGCCTATACAATATGTTCAAAGGTGTTTATTCAGACTGTTTTATGAATTTTCGATCTTTTTAGACGTATAACAGTATTCGATGTCAAATGTGTGGCAAAGTAGATCATTGTTTCAAACACAACCCGCGGTAAATTGTATAGAACTTATTTTCTCGCGTTTTTTAATTAATTCGGGATGGCAATAAATAATAGTTTTTGAAGGAGTAGGATCCTACCTATCGAAAAAGCCTATGCTTTGATTTACTAGCACATATCTGTGCTATTAATATGAAACATTGGTATAAGCCTCAAAAGATCTAACATATGTACAATTAGTATATAAAATATGTTTGAAAGACAAGCCTTCTTTTTATCAGTTAAGCAGTGACAATTTTTAATGTAATAAGGAATGATTGGTTTATTTTAAGATGTCGTACTGATCTTAAGTAATTATAATAATTCATTACCTAACGTGTTGAGGACAGTATCAACAATATTTGCTACCCCTCTGGTTTTAGCACGTTTGTCAGCAACCACCATGCTAGCAACAACCGGACTCCCTTGACACAAAAAGCCGTCGAGTTCCTTGATGCAAGATGATATGCTTTGTTGAAGAGTGCCACCAATAACGAGTTCTTTGTTATCTTCTTGCATCTCGGCTACTAAACCAACATCACCTACTGCACCCCACTGAACAGCTAAAGCGGGAAGTCCTTCAGTTGCTCGTTTTTCGCAAATTCTCTCCATAACAGAATTTGCCATTCCGTAGTTGGTCTGACCAGCATTACCACGACCACACGATACAGAAGAAAATACGACAAAGTGACGAAGATCTGGACACATTTTTCTCGACAACTCATCTAGGTGCTTTGTACTCCATGCCTTGGATCTGAAAGACTCCTCAAATGTTTCTTTGGTTTGATTCTCCCACAAATTGTCCTTAAGAACTACCGCTAAGTTAAAGATACCATCGATTGGTCCCAATTCTGCAGTGGTTTTAAGAATTGATTCGCAATCTTCTCGCTTCGATGCATCTTTTTCAGCAATTATTAACACATTTACACCGTAACTCTTCCATAATTCCACTCGCATTCGTTGATAACCATTCCTGATACCTGTTCGAGATGTAAGCATTAAATTTTTAGCTCCTCGAAGAACCATCCAGTCAGCGAGTTCTAGGCCAAAACCTCCTAAACCTCCAAGAATGAGGTAGCTACGATCGTATTGGCAATGATAACGAGGCAGAGCAAGTATTGGTTTATTCAGTGATTCGCCATCACTACGAACTTTTATCAAAACCTGTGAATAGAGATCATTCATTCGAGATATTTCACATATTCAAGAAGTCTTATAATAATTTTAAAATTTTTTACAATATATTTACCTTTCCTATGTGTTTTCCTGCAGCCATGTACCTAATAGCTGCTTCTACTTCATCCTTTGAGTAAACAGTCCTTACCAGAGGTTTAATGGCACCTTTTTTCAAATAAGTACTAAATAAGTTTCTCAACCTAATTTTTTTATCATTTGAGCCATTAAATACATTATCCAACATGACCCCATGATAGCTTATTTCCCGAGAGAAATTATATAGTCCAATTGAGTTGTTCGCTACGAGATCAAATTTTCCTATTTCCAGGAAGCGACCAGCATGAGCTAAACATCTAACTGACGCCAGTAACTTTTCTTCTGCTAATGAATTCAACACGATATCAACTCCTTCTCCATTAGTCTGAGTCATTATCATTTGTTCGAAACTGGTATCACGAGAATTGCCGATGTGATCATCAGGAATTTGCGGAAACGTTTCCCTAATAAATTTTCGTTTTCCTGCAGTCCCAACAGTAGTGAAAATTTCACATCCTTCATACAAGGCAAGATTTATTGCAGCTTGTCCAATACCACCACTACCAGCATGTATCAGGATTTTGTCACCTTTCTTAATTTTTCCACTTATGTATAACGCGTAACAACAAGTACCATACACGCAGGTAACTGTCGCTGCATCTTCTAATGACCAGCTATCCGGAACATCCCAGCGTAGCATTGCATCAGCGACACGCATATTGCTTAGAGCAGAATCGGTCACCATACCCATCACGCGTCGTCCAAATGAATCAAAACCACTATATTCAAAACCGATAACACAATCTTGCATTCTTGATGTAACAACTACCTCTGTTGCCAGTTTTCCAGTGACTAACATCACATCCTTGAAATTCAACGATGCATACACTATATTAATAAGATTCTCGTGCTTAAAGTCATCATGAATCCAACCTTCAAGCCACTGAAGAGAGCTTAAATCACCTCGTACAGTTTGATTAATCCATGCGTGATGCACATGCTGTGGTGCAAGTGGAGCTAGGGCCATATGCCTGAAAAAAGGTATATTTATAGCCGTGTTCAGACCGTGTTCAGTAAATGACTCTCGTCCACAAAAGAAAATCGTTTTGTCTTGCGATTCGCGGCCAGCGATGCTCGCACATCCCACCCGAAACTACCTATTCAGAACTTGAAAAACCAAGTTTAGATGCAGCATATTCATATTCTACGAACTTTGGGCCCAAATCTGAGCATCTCCAAATCTTTCAACTTGATATCTCCTTTCGTGCAAACGTAAGTTTCGCGAAAAAAACTAGCAGTAAGATAGAAATCGGATAAGAGTTATACAGCCTTAATGACCTGAATATTCGTTAAACTATTATTTACCCATACTACAAAAAAAACAAGCTCGCTACTCTAGCGATTATTATTCTTCTGACTCATGCAATTTTTAAATTAAAATCTAAAGTTAATACGCATACAAAATTTTTGTTTTCCATAGTATCTGTTATCTAAAATAATACACAAGTGAAGCAGGGAAAATATTTCTTATAATTGAGGCATTGAATGCAAAAAAAAGATATAGAATTATTCCGCGGGAGTGGGGAAGTTATGGGCGCTTGGCTTTGATCCACGTTCAGGCCCCCACCACCCCGCTCAAGCAAAATAATTCCATATCTCCGTTTTGCATTTAGCGCCTCAATTAATGAAAACTGATGTGCATATTCCTTGAAAAATGCCAATTTCTGAAGAAGAAAAAACGCCTAAATAACCTAGAGTTGTTCAAACTGTAAGTTTGATTTTTGAAGTGAAATTATAATTTATAAAACAGCTCATGGACAAGTGACGTCTGAATTGTCGTCCAGTATTTGGCAGTATCCAATCAGAAATCAAATCGTTTTCGACGATAAGACACTTTGGTTTTCGAAAATCTTTATTAAGACAGTTTTCTTTGGGATAGTCGATGTATAAACTAACTGCTTGCTATAGCAAACTTTGAACTCTCCTTATATCATCAAAAATATACAAAGTGGAAATTTATTTCTTTTTCGACGAGTATTCCTTACAAAATTGAATCTATGAAAATATGCCAACATTATTTTAAGGAGTCCTGATAATATACCTCGAGGGTAATAAATGTTAGAAGTATCGTGGATATTGTGGTAACACGAATTTCTAACCAATTTGGATATTTCCCCAGCCAAAACGCTGTAATACTTGATGCATTCACAGTATTGTTTTGAATGTGTTAAAAATATTTCTTTTAACAAATAACACTTACCTATATGATCCCCAAGTTTGTCCTTGTCGCAGCACATTAATCGTTAGATCCAGTGCCAGCTGTTTAGCATAAATTGGATGCTGCAGAGAAAATGTAGGTGCTTTTGAATCCTGAATCAAAACACCTCGGATCATTTCTCCACCCGGTTCTTTAGTAAGACAATTCACTAAGCCCAACAATCCACTTTCAAAATCATTTTCCGCTACAAAAATTATTCTTCTTCTCTCGTTCGCTTTCTTCTCGGCTTCGGCCTTGAAAGTTTTTTTCATCTGTTCCACCCAAGAAAATTCGTTGTTGTTTACGGATACCAATAATGCATGATTCTGTATCTTATGCAACTTTCGAAGGAGTAATACAAGTCCTGAATCGGTTTTTTTTTCCACGACAATGTGTAGGTCTTTGAGCCACTTTGAATCGGCAAAATTACAATCAATTGATTCGCGAGTAAGTAGAAAGCCTCCATCTTTGAGGATGGAGAGAAGTTGAGTTGATACATGGTTTTCATTTTTTGAGAAAATATCATAACCAACAGAAATTAGGGTATTATTCTCACAAAATAGTTTAGAAGGTTCAATTATGGTAATATTTTGTGATATCGCGCCTTCTTCGACATTTTTCGAATCAATTACAATACCTACTTCAGCCTGAATAAGCGGTATATCAGCAAGAATATCTACTATCATAGGCGAAATAAGTTCTTTCAAGTTAGTAATTTTGGTATCGTCAACTATTTCAACAGTTTTTACTTTGATACCTAAATGATTTTCGAGAGCAATATGCATAACTAGACGAACTGCTTCTTTCAACGAAGTCTCTGTCCGATCACGATGTGCTATGAACCTGTATTCTTCTAAGACAGGTATGCCTGCAGGTTTTCTTCTTGATATAGCACTTGCTGTCAAGCCTTGAATTTCTATACCACCAGATACGATAGTTTGAAATTTTTCATGCACATGGGCAGGAATGACTGTAAATAAAGCAAAGAAATATTATTTTTTGTAAAGAAGTAGTTATAAAGATGTAGAGATCCTACTTCATATTATCTGACCAGATTAAAAATTAAATTTTTTTTTTAAATTATCATTATTATACCCAAGGTTAGAAAAATCTGTATTAAATTTAATACAAACGTATATGAAGTCATTTGCATACACGGGAGTTGAAATTTAATATACATTAAAGTATGAATGGCTGTACACTTCATATTAAATATAATATACAGGTCGGTATAGCAGCGTGCTTGAAAACTCAAAAAACTTTTATTTCTTTAAATCTTATCAAATATTCGGAATTGAAGTAATAATATAGAATTCATCGATTGAATTGCTTTTTATGATTAAAGTGCAACATACATGTGGAACTCTTTCCAAAATTTGCCCTGAATGGTAGAAATTTAATGTGAGTGCGGTTAATTGTATGTTAAGTCTGTCATTTATTTACGTAATTGAACTTTTCGACTTAAAATTCAATTTTATATTTGATTAATTGTAAGAGGGTATCATGTTTTATTATTAGGAATCGAAAATTACTGCTAATCTTATTTTGATTTTGTGTACAATGGAATTCTCTGAGCGACTATTATCATGAATGTATATCAAATTTAATAAACACGTACCTAAATAGCGATTTCATATGCTCGAGATATTAAGTTTAATATACATTGGCATTTTAAATTTAATACTATTTTTAACAGTGCCATTAGGCTAGATTCCTGTTGAGGTAAGCGAGGCTCGTTCCGTTTTAGCCTGATCACACTACTGGGGATTCAAGAATTTATGTGATGAGGGTAAGGAAAGAAAGCATAAGAGAATGGATAGATTTCGTACAAATCTAGGAGTCGTACAATTATTATTCAATCACCATAGGAGCTTCACAAAGTCATCGTTCATCACAGCTGACATAGAAACGCACAAACTAACGAATAAATCACTAAAAAAATTCATACGCCATACTCCAACCCTATTCACTAAGCAAAGCTTCCTCTAGGGCCCATTAAAATCTAAAAAATGTTCGTGTCAGGCACCTAACACACCACTGACACTTTTCGCCACACACTTCTTGTTCTCAGGGACAACTTTTGGCCATAGACCCTTATTCTGGCATACATCTTCTGCTTCCTTTATATCAATACATCTTTTCATCCAGGCTCCTCTGTTCCGACAAGTCAAAACCAATCTTTTTTAAACAGTGTTTCCTCTACACCACATTCTATGAGAACCCACTCATTATCGACTTTGTCCTTTAGCGTTTTGCAGCACATATTCCACAGGAATCACATGCCAGCCGTGTTCACGTTACTTCTATCCTTTTCTTGGCAAATCCAGGTCTCGGTACCATACCCGACAGTAGATAGGTGGAAGCAGAGATTTACATACACACTGAAACGCGGATTTCAAAATGCCGGATTTACGTCATTCCTAGCAGTCAAGTCCTCAGAATTTCAGTGATGCGGGGTATGTTGAAGGCCACTGCAAGCCATGCACGAAACCATACTTAATTCCTAGTTCCAGTGTATATTGCAATATTTGCTTCATTCGTCTTTTTTTAACTTCTAGTATCCACACTGCCTATAATCTGTCTACCATCGTTCAGCAGAAAATAAACTTCCAAGGTCAAGAAATCTTCAACCTGTTTGATTCTCTCTTCTTCTGAGGCGATATTGCATACTGTTTTCGTATTCCTTCTTTCAAATAAAATAATCTTTGTTTCATTTAGGTTAATCGAGTAACCTATATCGTTCGCGCTAGCATTCAGATTATTCAACAATATCTGCAAGTCATCTAGTGATTCTGCACCTTCTTCTTTTAAAATAGCTATTATCAGACATTTTCCCAGGAATATAATGAATGAACAGGCATACAGAATAAAGCATTGCCTAATGGCAATCTCTAATAACACATCAATCACTCAGTTCTGAATTTATTTATACAATAAGCTTTAATGCATACTCTGTATTCAAGACCCGGCCCCTCAAGTGCGACTCACAAGAAAAAAATCTTAAATCTGTATTTATTTACTTAAGATCAATTATTTGTCAGCGTCCGCGT
Organism: Andricus curvator; assembly: GCA_932195095.1. Classification (NCBI taxonomy): domain Eukaryota; kingdom Metazoa; phylum Arthropoda; class Insecta; order Hymenoptera; family Cynipidae; genus Andricus; species Andricus curvator. The sequence continues at coordinate 52,989 of CAKNYM010047869.1, forward strand.
GAAAATGGCCCTAATGGACGGTTCTAGTTCAGGAGATATTCGCGTTTTTCTATTTCAGGGGAAAAAATATTATTTTTGGTTTTGAACGCGGGATGATAAAAGGACCTATACTGAATCTATTTATACTATACTTATGGCCCGAAAGCAACTGGCACGAAGCAGATTTTATTTTCGAAGAAAAAGTATCACACGTGCGCTCATGGCACTCGCCGAACCAGGTGGAAATTTCTGTACTTCGCCGGTGTTCACCACCACCGCAGTAGTGGGCCAGTACTGGTCACCAGTACGGAGAATCGAAAATTCGCCCAGTTCTTGATAACAGTTGGCTCTAAGATCGGGGAAGTACTATGCCGATAGTATAAATATTTAAAAAATGAACAAACTACGTTTAAAAATATGGTTCACATGCTGTAAAATTTCGAAAAACTATAAATACGTAGGCCACTCTGAAACTTTCTGGAATGAACAAGAAAAAATATTTTTTTTACGCAATCTTTACTGTGTTTTTTTGAGTATACTAAAAACCGTACGGGGGCGATGCATCTACGCCAACTGTCATTTAAAGACTTGGTTTAAAGAACACTTTTTGAAATTATGCGCTTCACAGCTTCGTGAATCTCAGTCCAGAAATATTCAGAGTAACCCATGTACATCCATCGCAAGAACCATTTTTTTCCTGTTTCTTTTTAGGAAAAAAATCTAAGTTACATCTATATGTGAAATTGTAAATATTCAGAAAAAACTACATGTTATGAGATTCTTAAAAGTTGTACAATGGTCTAAGACACCTAAGAAGGAAAAAAATACGCGAAAGTATAACAAAAATTATTATTAAAAAAATTGTCACAGTTCAAGATAAAATTTCTAAGTTTTGTCGTTAATTTTAGAAAAATTTTAACTATTACTGAATCTTGAGACTCGATAAATATAGTGAACATTCTTGATATTTTTATTGATTTACTCACATTTTTTATCAGAACCTGTAGTAATGATTTTACTCAAGTGAGCTTTTGGATCAATAACTAATTTATGGATTCCAGTTGGAACAAATAAACCTCTCGTGTCAGTGCCGAGAATCTTCAATTGTAGCATATTATCCATATATGTTACCCAGTTATCAACCCACGCAATTTGACCATTATTTCCTCTAATGGACGCACTTAGGAGTCCACGAAATAAACCTAAATAATGGTATCCACGAAGTCTTAATTCTTTGTATATGTCTCTGGAGAGGATTTTTTCTTCATCCTCGTTATATTCTGTGGAGGGGTTTATCTTTTCTTTCGATGCATCTACAACTGCACGAATAGATCCTGAGACTATCGCTGCTCCACCTTCGATAACTTCAAATTTTCCTGAAACTGGAACAAGAGTAATTCATTTAGTGTCAAGACTTTCAAGTAGATATATGTGTATTAGGGTGGACCGAAAAAAGTAAATTTTTAGCAATCGATTTCTAATAGCAAAATTTTTTTAGTTCTTTATGAACTGAATACCCTCTAAAATTTTGAAAGGAGTTGAAAATGGAAAAAATTTAATTTAAGCGTGAAATATATGAAAAAATGAATACTTGAGTCACCGATTTTTGTATATATGGGGCAAAATTTCTCAAGTGTACCCGCCTAAAAACTTGTTGTCCCCGATCTTCTTGAAAGTCCACTGAATTGTAGTCATAGAGGACCTCTTTTAATTGCCAAAGGGGCGACCTCAAGTACGACTGGTTGTCGTAATACAGGGGATCGAATTTTCGTGATTTTACTACGCACGCCGATACTTATTATACCATTAATGGTATGTGACACAGTCGAATACCTATATTACCGACCTCACTTTTTCAGTTTATTAAATTTTTTTTTGAACCTAAAAACTTTTTTTGTAAATAGAATATCGGACTGAAACTTTGTAATATGTATCAGAAGACCATAAACTACGTTTATATACTTTATTTGAGTAGAAATTTCGCTAAAAATTATTTTCAAAGAAATTAAAACTGCGACCATTTTTGTACATATTGTCTTTGTACCTTGAAATTTGTTGAACCTAAAAACCTTTTTTTTTGAGTAAAATATCGGCCTCAAACTTTGAGTAATGCAAGAGCGTTGCTAGTTCGGTCGGTATTCGCGATGAGCACGAAAATGCGAAGTCTGGCGGCCACTAAACGAGGCCAATAACGATTTCAATACTTGCATAATTCAACATTGAAACAACATATTTCACTCAACTTTATGCTGGAAACAACTTTTATGAAATATTATTGTAAGAACACCGCATCATCAATCTTTGACAGCATGGACCCCATATTTCAGATATAGACGAGCCAACTGATAGAGCCTCGATTAGTGGCCGCCAGACTTCGCATTTTCGTGCCATCGCGAATACCGGAGTTGACATTTAGTTGGAATTTTTCTTTTTGCATCTTTTATACTCAAATGACGTACATAAACGTAATTTACTGTCGGCTCTTGCATTTCTCAAAGTTTAAGGCCGATATTTCACTCAAAAAAAAGTTTTTAGGTTCAAAAAATTTCAAGGTACAAAGACAATATGTACAAAAATGGTCGCAGTTTTAATTTCTTTGAAAATAATTTTTAGCGAAATTTCTACTCAAATAAAGTACATAAACGTAGTTTATGGTCTTCTGATACATATAACAAAGTTTCAGTCAGATATTCTATTTACAAAAAAAGATTTTAGGTCCAAAAAAAAATGTAATAAAATGAAAAAGTGAGGTCGGTAATATAGTTATTTGACTGTGTCACATGCCCTTAAGCCATTTCCCTTTCGGGTTGGCGTGACTTGCTCGGTTGGAAAATAACTTAGTTAACCATAACTTCAACTACAGTTATCCAATTCAATTTTTCCATGGGATTTTGGAAACATTTTTTCTTCAGCCTTACGACAAAAATAATGATTTTTCCATTAAAAAATTATTACACCTCCATTTTTAAATTTTAAACTTCAATCTATTAAAGAAAATGGGGCGAACGAAATTGGTTTTGGTTTAAAGAATAACAATTTTAGTTATATATTAAAGATGTTTCTACTTTTACTATGTAACTTTAATCCACTGTTATGTCGAGACTTCATTTTTAAGACTTTAGAAACAATTTGAAAAAAATTAAGTATAAAAAAGGGTTTCGCAGCCTAGTTCATATAGTATTTGAAACTTTTAACTTCTCTCCTCCTTTGAATACCTCATATCATATGTAATGTATGTAATGTCATTCAAGTGAGATGCGAGGGAACTCACTGAAAAGCCTCCCGAAATCTGAAATAAAATTGTTGTAATTTGATTCAAGTGACAGGCGAGAGGACTCACTAAATAGCACCCCGAAGTTCATAATAAATTTGATTTTCAATGTCATACATCTCTGAAATAACTATTTTATGAAAAAATAATAGAGAGTATAAAAAAGGTCCCGAATGCACACGTTGGTGCGTCTAGGATGACTAGATACGCTGCGCCGACGCAGCTCTACGCAAGGAATGTCCTATGTCTCCACCAATTTTTTTCGCCTCATTTTCGTTAATAGATCATTTTCAAGAGATTAAAACATCATTATTTTTTTAGTAAAGCTCTATGAAAAAATTTTCCGAAATCCCTAAAGAAATGTTAAATTGCATAACTTTAGTAGAAGTTATGGTTCATTAAGTTCATTAAGGCCAACAGCCATACCACGCTGAAAAAACCAGTTCTCGTCAGATCACTGAAGTTAAGCAGCGTTGGGCGCGGTTAACACTTGGATGGGTGACCATTCGAGAAAACTGAGTGCTGTTGGCACATCGTGGGTGTGGTGAGCCCACACTTGTAGTTATTTACTACAAGTTATCAACCTAGAAACACTACCCGAATCGGGTAGTGTCACGCCTACCCCGAAAGGGAAATGGCTTAATGGTATACAAGTATCGGCGTGCGTAGGAATCAAAAGAGGTCCATTCTGACTACAATTCAGTGGACTTACAACAAGATCGGGGCCAATTTTTTGAAGTAATTCTATGCGTTGCATTTGATCATTTCTTAATTCTTGATATATTTTTAATATCAAATAGGTACTTCCATACATTCTTCAGGCATAGTTCTGCATATATAAAGAAATTGGTGACTGTAAGAATTCATTTTTTCATATATTTTGCGCATAAATGCAATATTTTCCATTTCCAACACACTTGAAGAGTTACAAGACAGTAATAGATTTTTAAACAAATTTATCAGTATATTTAGCCCATCAAGATCTAATAATTATTTGCTATTAGAAATTGATCGCACTCATAGAAGAATATTATTCACTGAAATATTCACTGATAGAACCCTACTAAAAATACTTAGCTTTACTGGTGAGAAATAATCGTAAAGCTTTTGCCAATTCTTCTGAGCCTACAATTATTCTTTTTCTTGTAAGAGCATGTATACCTTTTACCTGCGATAGCAGTTTCCAGCATAACTGCCTGCGTCAACTTATTCTATTCGTACGAGCTCGTTTGGGCTTACGAGTTTCTATGATCGTTTCCGAGTATTTTTCAGTAGGGTATTAAAGATGATCAAAGAGAGTGCGTGAAAACTGAAAGTTTCTTGATGCCTTTATATTTTGTCAAATATATAAAAATTAAATTAATTTTCTAAAATTTGTCGACTGAATTGTTATTTATAATTAAGGTGCAACGTACTGGTGGAATTAAAAAAAATCCCTTCTCATTTTAGAATTACAGCGTGAGTACAGCTGTTTATACGTAAGGTTTTATTAATTATTCACCTAATTACACTTTCTCACATGAAAACCAGTTTCATTTACGTTTAACTAGAAGAAAATATTATGAGCGGGTGCTAATCTGCAAACTTGCACCCGTTCCCAGCGAAATCGCGGTAAAATTTCAGCTGTAACCACGTCTCACGACCGTGAGATAGGTGGTTACAGTCTGCGACGAACTCAATACGATGATCCGGCAAAAGTTTCGTGCACCCTGAGGGCACGGAGCGACCCAAGGACGACCGCCTTCTGTATTTTCCCCGCAAGTGTCTCAGCATTTTGTTGACACGCAGGGATGCTTTTCAGGCTATTAACCAGTGAAACCTTGGCACCTTCAAGAGCGCCGATTATCAAGACGATTAGCTTAACAGAATATTCCGGGTATAACCGTCGCAACTCCCTTATAAGGTCAAGGAGAAGTATGTCAGGCCTCGAGTGCGCAACAGAAAAAATTGTCGAGAATATGAAGTTCCAGTATATGGGGCACTTGTCATTTTCGACAATTGACTCTATTTCTCTAGGAGCGTTTAGCGGAGAGGTACTTGGGCTAATGCCATAAGAGTGACAGAGATGGTAATAAAGCACTCTTAGTGCCGCATTGTGCCTTTGGATGTAGGTCGTTCCCGCATGAGTTGGACAACCAGATAGTATGTATCCTAGATGCTCGGGGTGTGCATGACACGCTCTGCAGCTATCATCGGGAATGTCTTGGCTCAAAGTGTGGCGACGGTATGCTAGAGTGGAAATGACACCGTCTTGACATGCCAAAATGAAGCCCTCCGTGCCCGACTTCAATCCGGGTGATCTGAGGAAAGCAAACGTTAGCTCATGCGACATCGACTGATCTTCCACATTTCCGTGGAAGATGCCGTGCATCCTCTTGTCGAGGAGCTGTTCGCGGAAGTTTTTCTCCTGTGCTTTCTTAATCCGGGCCTTCAGGAGTGAG